>JAVANC010000003.1:37778007-37979353 GCA_033319125.1 Parnassius glacialis | reverse complement strand
TCTGCATTTTGATTCGCAAACGAGGATAAATGTAGATGTCTATGGGCCACAGCAACCGCTTGCCATCAGGTGGATTGGGTGCTCGTATGTCACCCTATCCTATAAAAAAACCTACTGTAATTTAATTGTACTATTTCTATCACCTTCGCGCAAGTGCAAGAAATAAGTTGACAAATGTCAGCGCAATCTGAATGGTATGGCAGTGCAATGCGAACAAACAAACATAAATGTTTTTATATCAGATTATGAAGACGCTGCTATCGATCAGGATTTGTTTACCTCTGCCACACCCACAATACTATTACTTTTATAACTATGTTATTGTAAGTATTCATTTAATTTATTATTTATAAAAAGAAATGAAACCAAATGTTTTTTTTTTATGAAAAATTCCTTAGTGATTATAAGTTATAAATTAGGTACTATATTATGTTCACGGATTTCTCGCAAGTCAACTGATGTGATTCTGACAGAATATCAGCGCTGCGGTAACTCTGTTACTGTAGCATTATACTACGTCGGTGGCCTTTTTGTTACTGAAATGCATTTTTTTATATTAATTTATGTATTTTACGTATTTCCTTGTAAAATTAATGTTTTGTAAAAGCAAGTTGCAGAAATAAATAAATATGTTTTCTTTCTTTCTTTCTCATCATTTTTTTAAAACGTTATCTCAACACTAGGATTTTCGTGGGGAGAGTTTACATACATAAATTTTACATGGAGACACATCCAGACCCGGAACAATCACTATAATATATATAATTTGTGTTTCATGCGGGATTCTAACCCCGCCTTAGCGCTGCAACTCATTGCTAAGCCACTGTGCCACGGAGCCGTCAATTATCACATAGGTATTCAAAATTATTTTTACATAGCGCTGCTTTATGTTCCGCAGAAGACTTTTAAATTAACGGTTGAAATGAGATATAAACGGAACGGCTCGTTTAGTAAGATGAAAAGTTTTAAATGGACGGTAATAACTGAACTCTTAACGAGAGGACCGCGGGCGAATGATGGACGAACTTTCGCCGACTCATCCTAATCATGAACTTTAAACTAAACCTGTTCCTACGTTGGATTATATTGGACTAGCAAAACTTTTGAAGCTATGTAATAATCGCTTACAAAGTAGTTATTTTTATATAATAAGGACAAGCGAGCTCACAGTTCACCTGATGGTGATCGGAAGCTCATAGACACCTACATCTATCTCGTAGATGCGTTGTCATTTCGAGAACTAAGATAGAATGCCTCGTCAACAGTAAAAAGCGTCCCCGTTTTTCTATACTCATCATGCGAAATTCAGCAGCATTAATCTGCTATTTAACGCTGGATATTTACTTACCACGCATTCGAATCGAATGCTTTTCTTCGTCCATTCTAATACGTACAACAGCAAAGGAGTAGAACAATTTGTCAGTATATGTCTTTGCATCCGATTACAGTTTAAGTTTATCTAAGGTAAGAGTGAATTTATTATTTACTTAGGTACACAAAAACAGAATAACATCAAAACTTGAACTACATGATAAGTGCAAAGTTACGAACTGGATGGTATTCCAAAACATGTACACACAACATGATATTAGGTTAGAGTAACGTGTTTACAGCACAAATACTTATAATCTATATGTATAGCGAAATATTTGGTGGAAAAATGAGAAAATAAATCTTTATGAAAACGTTATGCATTTACATTTAAATTGTAATGCCTTGTTTACAACTAGCAATCCGCCCCGACTTCGCACGGTTGATTTCGGGATCTCGAAAAAAACGCCACCTACCGGGTCTAATTGTGAATCTAAACCATTCTCTAATCATAATGATTTCTTACATTAACGCGAACACTACACATTGAATAAAACTACTTTTACGCATTTTATCGCGTTTAATTAACTTAGAACTTAGAACACATAGCTGACGTGAAGCACCAACGTTCCGGGAAGTCTGCAGTTTGTGATCATATTCTAGACGGCCTCGCCATTCATTAGATTTGATAAACCACAAATTTTCGCAAACTAACATCGATTCCTGCCAAGGATGATACGTGAGGCTATCATACTAATTTCAATAGAGAGGGAGGCTGGGTACCACCACCCGCTTGGGATCCTGTAATTAATAAAATTAAAACTAAACCCAAGCATACCACTGCAAGACTTCAAGACACAGTAAGTTCATTCTGCGTAGATCGAACCAAAATTAATAATAAAATATATTGGTAAATCCAATTGGGCATACCTTAAGCGACTTAAAAAAATTACCTATAACATGATTATACGGAATTTTTAAAGTAGTTTAAATACATTTCGACAGCACTATCGGCTTCAACACCCTCGAAAATCATGAAAATGACACCCAGATGAAAAAATTGATACCTATTGCAGCCCCCACCTTGGATTTACATTTCGACAGCACTATCGGCATTAGCACCCAAGAAAACCATGAAAATGACACCAATGATGAAAAAAATTATATTTATTGCAGCCGCCATCTTAGATTTACATTTCGATAGCACTATCGGCTTCAACACCCTCGAAAACCATGAAAATGACACCCATGATAAAAAATTGGTACCTACTTCAGCCGCCATCTTGGATTTACATTTCGACAGCACTATCGGCTTGAACACCCTCGAAACCCATGAAAATGACACCCATGATGAAAAACTTGATACCCATTGCAGCCGCCACCTTGGATTTACATTTCGACAACCCTATCGGCTTCAACTCTCTCGAAAACCATGAAAATGACACCCATGATGAAAAAATTGATACCTATTGCAGCCGCCATCTTGGATTTACAATTCGACAGTACTAACGGTTTCAACACCCTCGAATACCATGAAAATGACACCCAAGATGAAAAAAATGATATATTTTGCAGCCGCTATCTTGGATTTACATTTTGACAGCACTATCGGCTTCAACAGCCTCGAAAACCATGAAAATGACACCCATGATGAAAAAATTGGTACCAAATTCAGCCGCCATCTTGGATTTACATTTCGACAGCACTATCAGCTTTTTACTAATTTTATTTTTAGTATTCGAAGTTCTTTAAGTACAATATATTCAGAAACTTGTGAGGGAGCTTTATACTATCGTCCTCCATCTACGTCGCTTGGAAACTAATTTTCCAAACTTTAAAGAACTGAATTACTGCACTGTGTAACATTTGAAGTACATTTAAATTCCTTACCAGTTATATTATTCGATGGTAGTATTTTTTTATAGAACAAGGGTGGCCAGCGAGCACACAGTCCACCTCATATTAAGTCAGTATAGCATCTGTCGCCCAAAGACATCTACATCTATTTTCAATTAACTACAGATGCGTTGTCATCCTGAGGACTAAGACAGAGCAGCATTGAACTCCTATTTTACTTTTATTCTATGAGAGCGTGGTCCTCCCGCGGTTGAGCTTACTCATTCGTGCTACAACCATAATATAGCAGCGTATCTTTACCACGTTAACAGATTGGATTTATATTTAAGATATTCATCAGTGACTATTCATTTTGTCATTTTTTTGTTTTCTCAAATAAATTCCAAGTTTCTCAGATAAAATAAGCCCAGACCACTTCTGGCGTCACTCTCTATCTTTTTAAATTTATAAAGTTTCATTGCAATCCGTTCAGCCGTTCTGGACATTAGTCCGGACACACAGACAGACATCAGTCTGGGTCTGTATAAGATAGTTATTAAATTAAAATGTTGTGGAAAATAAAAAAGGCATTTGATAAACGAAATTATCATTATTTACCTCCTGAAAGTTCATTTAATAATATATTAAGTACTTAAACTTACCATTACTGTTAATTTTTATAATTTAGTGTGAGTACCCCCAAAAATAAACAAACATGTGAAGTGGACGTGTTTTTCTAACTCCCGGTTTACGACCAATTATGAAAACTGTTAGGGATCAAGCATGTAACAAGCCTGGCGTATTTTTAACCCTCTGGAGGAATTAATGCGAAATTCAGGTAAATTTTTGTTTCAGACATTATATTATTGTAAACCTTCTATAATAAAAATAAATATAGATGTGATGCCACATAAGTTATCTAGTAGTTACTTTTAAGTAAAACGTCTATGGACTAATAAAGAAATCTTAACAGTATTTCGATAATCTATAATTAGAAATTACAAAAATTGTTTAATAATCTTGTACTTTGCGATACGCTAAAATATAGTGGCCCTACTCCCCGCTTATGGTACAAAGCGTGTCACTCAAACATTCTTTTTTACATGAGAAAATGCTCAATGCATAATCGCCTTACGGAGTTAGGGCGAATAATGTCGAACTCGCTCCGACTTAAAACCCAACCTTAGCCGCATATTATTATATAACATCCACGAATAAGTATCAAAATTCATTGTAACCCCTGAGAACTAAGATGGAATGCCTTTTTCCTAGTAAAAAGGGTCTCTGGTTATCCACAATCATCATAAAATAAAAGACCAATATTAAGTTGTCATTTTAAGCTGGTATTCTGTGAGAGCGTGGTCCTTCCCCGGTCGAGCCGACCCATTCGTGCTACAATCATAATATCACTACAGCATGACCACGTATAAATGCTATGACATTTCAGAAAAATTAAAATACAAGTTACTTTTATGTGACCATATTTTTTTTAATAACTGAGATGTACGTAGGTACATACATTTAGTACAAATATAAGCTGCAATATATTCGTACATTTGTCTGCAATGAATGTTAGTTTCTTCTCGTAATATGGAAATTTATTGCATGAAAATTCCTTATTCATGCCATCGTGATAAATGGCTTACAGAAATTTTAACGGAAGCTAGAACAGAACAGGTGTCTGACGTACGAAGCTTGCGTTATGTTATTTTAAGCTTTTCACATGCTATTGGAACAAAAAGTGTGCAATTTTTTTTTTCTAGAATAAGGTTTACAAACGAGCATAGAGTCTACCTGATTGTAAGTGGATACTGTGGCCTATACACATCTACATCTATTCCCTGCGGACTAAGATGATGTGAACCTACAGTTTTACGTTGGAGGGAAGCAACGCCACAAAATAAACAAATGAATAAATAGGAAAATTAGTAAAATATTTAACGTTTTTTCTTTAGTTTTATTAATTATACGTTTTCATTATATTTTTATACGTTCGGATCATATAAGAAAAATATCACAGCATCAATATTCACGAGCTTTTCTACCCACTTCCGTTAAATGGCGGCTCAAAAGTTAGTTAAGTTAAGTAAAAGAAGTTAAGTGGTAGCTCAAAGACTAAACGCTAGCTGTAAATTTCACAGTACGCAAGCAACTTAGGTTCGATCCACCAGTACTTATTAAATTATTAATTACAATTTTATATGATCATTATACACGTACCAATTAAAGCGCCAATTAGTTACTAATTACAATTTTAAGTGCTTATTTATACTTGAAAAGAGCTGTGGTAGCTGACAAACTAAACGCTAACTGTAAATTTCACAGTGTAAGAGCAAATTGGGTTCGATCCACCAGCACTTATTGAATTATTAATTGAAATTTTATGTAATAAGTTTACACGTACCAATTAAAGCGCCAAATTAATTATTATTAATTGCAATTTAAAGTGCTAAGAAATAGCCGTGGTAGCTCACAGACTAAACGCTAGCTGTAAATTTCACAATACAAAAGCAACTTGGTGTCGATCCACCAGCACCAATCAAATTGTTAATTGCAATTCTAAGTGCTAAATTCACACGTGCTCCTGGACCTCTTGAACCTCCGTACACGTGAACCTGTATGTCTAAGAAATATAATATCTCGAAGACTTGAACAAGGCTGCCGCGTGATATTTAAAAATACTTAATTATTATTATGAAAACAAACAATGGCAGACAGCTAAGTCGGTTCCAAAGTCACAGAAAACATTATTGATACCCTAAAAAAAACAAATTTACGATATTTCTACAACGGTGAAATTAATTATATTTTCCAAGGTTCTACCGCCTAGTACATAAAAGTGTTATTAAAAATTTCATACTGATACTGGAGATCGAAGTTGGATGGCTCGTATACTGTAAAATTTAAGACGTACTCCTATTTTCCTACTTTAACGAATTCCTTAAGCTATATCAGCTCTTTTTACATTCAAAATAAAAAGTCAACTTAATAAAAATAAATATACTATAGCGAATAAAAATTGACGAATTTCACTGGACTCCTCAGTTGCTTGACTCCACAGAGTCAGTAATTCATTCTAGGGGCGATGTATACGCTTTTACAACAAATTCCCAGCAAACATCCCAAATTTGCTCTGTGTCAAGTTGAAACCTTTATTGAAGAAATATTGTACAAAAAACGTTACTGATATTATAATAATTATGGATAATGGGATTCCATGTAACAAAGGTAATCGCTGCCAAGCTATTTTGTTTTGTGTACGAGTAGTTAATTGTGTAACGTAAAATATGATTTTAAACTGTTCTTGCTTTCAAAAGCCATAATGTCCCGCTGGTAAAGGCAAGTTCATGCTGGTTCTTACCGGGACTTTTCCGAACCAGTGGGAAATTAAATTAAATAAGTGTTTCTATTACTATTTTAATGATAAGTGGAGTGACCCTAGTTCTACAAGCAATTTAGCCACTGTTAAACCAAATAAAAAAAATACTATTCAAATGCAAGCTATACTTGCACTACTATTGTACTCCCACACAAAAAAAAAACCTTTATAATTAAATTAACTAACTAATTAATTTATTACAGCCTATCAAACGTCCACTGTTGAACACAGGCCTCCCACACAGAGGGACTTTGTTTGAACCGAGGTTTCTTATTAATTTCAGTGATAACAGGAAGATATTCTGCCCATTACTGGTTTCAGTATCAGTATAACGTAAACGTAAACAGTTTCAGTATATCACTTTGCCGTCTCTTGAGACACCCCCCCACCCGGGATGATATGCGGAAGTAACCGCCACTACACAGGATCTTTAGAAAACAGCATCATTATCTGTGTTTCTGTTAAAAATAAAAATAGTTGAGTAAATGGATCAGGTAAGGGACAGAAAGTTGTTAATATACATTGTTTAATAATAACCCGATAAATGGTTATTATCACATCATCATCATTACAGCCCTTCACAAGTCCACTGCTGAACATAGGCCTCCGCCAAGTAATGCCACAAAGCACGGTCCTGAGCCACCTGCATATATCGACTTCCTGCATCGCTCGCCAGGTCGTCATTCTATCTAGTAGGGGGCTGCCCAACACATCACTTACCGGTGCGAGGCCGCCACTCAAGAAACTTTCTTTCCCATCGGTTGTCCCTTCTTTTAACTACATTTCCGAGCCATTGCTACTTTAGCCTTAGCTTGTTGATCCGTTGGACTATGTACGTTACTCTGGTTCAGTAGAATAGCCGCAGTATCCTTAGTGGCGTATATTTTCATTTAGAACTCTATTATTATATGATTTACAGCCTAGATAGTTGATTAGTTACATTATATTGAAATATTTCTCTTACTATTAACGTCACCGTTACCGTTACAGCCTATTAAAGTCCACTGCTGAACATGAACCACCCTCTTAGGATGCCTCATAAGGGATCTTCCGTATGATCCTAAGGCAACCTATTTGCTATAGTTGCCACGCTTTGCAAGCGGGTTGGCAACCGCAGTTTTTTTATTTTAGTCGTTACTAACAGGTACCCGGCGCGTCGCTGCCGCAGAAAATATAATTGTTGAAATTTCGTTTTTGGAAGAATATTCATTGAAATTAAATGACATAGTATGACTTTCAAATAAATATTTTACGGCATGCGTGCCACCACGTTTTTTACGTGATAGAGCCATGCTGCAGCTATATTAGAAGTATAGCTGTGGAACGAATGGGTCGGCTCGACCGGGGAAGGACCACGCTCTCACAGAATACCAGAGTAAAATAGCAGTTTAACACTGCTGTGTTTCGTGTGGTGAGTGTAGAGAACCGGAGACCCTTTTTACTGGAAAATAGACATTCCATCTTAGTCCTCACGGGTAACAACGCATCTGCATTTTGATTCGCAAACGAGGATAAATGTAGATGTCTATGGGCCACAGCCAACCACTTGCCATCAGTTGGACTGGGTGCTCGTATGTCACCCTATCCTATAAAAAAACCTACTGTTTTTTAATTGTACTATTTCTATCACCTTCGCGCAAGTGCAAGAAATAAGTTGACAAAATGTCAGCGCAATCTGAATGGTATGGCAGTGCAATACGAACAAACAAACATAAATGTTTATATATTAGATTATGAAGACGCTGCTATCGATCAGGATTTGTTTACCTCTGCCACACCCACAATACTATTACTTTTATAACTATGTTATTGTAAGTATTCATTTAATTTATTATTTATAAAAGGAAATGAAACCAAAAGTTTTTTTTTATGAAAAATTCCTTAGTGATTATAAGTTATAAATTAGGTACTAAATTATGTTCACGGATTTCTCGCAAGGCAACTAATGTCATTCTGACAGAATATCAGCGCTGCGGTAACTCTGTTACTGTAGCATTATGCTAAGTCGGTGGCCTTTTTGTTACTGAAATGCATTTTTTTATATTCATTTACGTATTTTACGTATTTTCTTGTAAAATTAATGTTTTGTAAAAGCAAGTTGCAGAAATAAATAAATATGTTTTCTTTCTTTCTTTCTCATCTTTTTTTTTAAAACGTTATCTCAACACTAGGATTTTCGTGGGGAGAGTTTACATACATAAATTTCACAAGGAGACACATCCAGACCCGGAACAATTACTATAATATAAATAATACGTGTTTCATGCGGTATTCGAACCCTGTCTTAGCGCTGCAACTCATTGCTAAGCCACTGTGCCACGGAGCCGTCAATTATCACATAGGTATTCAAAATAATTTTTACATAGCGCTGCTTTATGTTCCGCAGAAGACTTTTAAATGAACGGTTGAAATGTGATATAAACGGAACGGCTCGTTTAGTAAGGTGAAAAGTTTTAAATGGACGGTAATAACTGAACTCTTAACGAGAGGACCGCGGGCGAATGATGGACGAACTTTCGCCGACTCATCCTAATCATGAACTTTAAACTAAACCTGTTCCTACGTTGGATTATATTGGACTAGCAAAACTTTTGAAGCTATGTAATAATCGCTTACAAAGTAGTTATTTTTATATAATAAGGACAAGCGCGCTCACAGTTCACCTGATGGTGATTGGAGGCTCATAGACACCTACATCTATCTCGTAGATGCGTTGTCATTTCGAGAACTAAGATAGAATGCCTCGTCAACAGTAAAAAGGGTCCCCTTTTCTCTATACTCATCATGCGCAATTCAGCAGCATTAAGCTGCTATTTAACGCTGGGTATTTACTTACCACGCATTCGAATCGAATTCTTTTCTTCGTCCATTCTAATACGTACAACAGCAAAGGAGTAGAATAATTTGCCAGTATATGTCTTTGCATCCGAAAACAGTGTAAGTTTATCTAAGGTAAGAGTGAATTTATTTATTTACTTAGGTACACAAAAACAGAATAACATCAAAACTTGAACAACATGATAAGTGAAAAGATACGAACTGGATGGTATTCCAAAACATGTACACACAACATGATATTAGGTTAGAGTAACGGGTTTACAGCACAAATACTTATAATCTATATGTATAGCGAAATATTTGGTGGAAAAATGAGAAAATAAATCTTTATGAAAACGTTATGCATTTACATTTAACATACATTTAATTTCTGGAACTCGAAAACAACGCCACCTACCGGGTCTAATTGTGAATCTAAACCATTCTCTAATCATAATGATTTCTTATATTTACGCGAACACTACACATTGAATAAAACTACTTTTACGCATTTTATCTCGTTTAATTAACTTAGAACTTAGAATACATAGCTGACGTGACGTCAACGTTCCGGGAAGTCTGCAGTTTGTGATCATATTCTAGACGGCCTCGCCATTACATTAGATTTGATAAACCACAAATTTTCGCAAACTAACATCGATTCCTGCCAAGGATGATACGTGAGGCTATTGAAATTAAAAAACATACTAATTTCAATAGAGAGGGAAGCTGGGTACCACCACCTGCTTGGGATCCTGTAATTAATAAAATAAAAACTTAAACCCAAGCATACCACTGCAAGACTTCAAGACAGTAATTTCATGATGCGTAGATCGAACCAAAATAAATAATAAAAAAAAACTGAAGGTACTCCGGGTTAAAACTAACATCGAGATGTCATGCACCTCAGTTCCCCGTGACCATGAGTGTTGTAAAGCAACCGAAATGTCGGGAATTAATAAATAAATTAATTAAACGCGATAAAAACTTAATCACACACACCAAATTTCATCAAAATCGGTCAAGCTCTTTAGGAGGAGTAGAATAGAATAGAATAAAATATAGAATAGAATATTTTTTTATTCAATATAGATCACATGTGTAATTCTTATTGAAAGTCATTTTTCACTTTACCACTGGTTCGAAAAAAAACCTCTGTCCTGGGAAGAAACAGCAAGAAAACCAGCGGGATTTTTTTAAAAACCATATTTTACATTAATGATTGATAGATACAATACAATAAACAAGAATTTAACGGTGGTAGAGCCACGCAGCAGTTTTTGCTGTTGCATGTATGGGCCGGCTCGAGCCGGGTTGGTACCACGACCTCACAGAATACCGGCGTGAAGTAGAAGCCCTGCTTCTGCGTTTCGTCTTGTGAGTGCAGGTGGCCGGAGGCCCAATCCCCCCCCCCCCCCCATGGTAGCGGAATTACACATTAGACTACCCCAGGAGGGTACCAGTACCCCTGGAGAATCCCTCGCTGAGCATCCACGACCATGTTATTCCAATCCTGAGCGTGGGTGCTCAGGCTGCCCCGCGTATTTTGGGGGGGGGGGGGGCAAAATTCCGCTCAAAAACATAACTGCTCGGGGCAAACTGAGCAACAATACCAAGGCGACCCCTGCCACGCTATCCGTGAATTTCTGTAACATCAGGGGACTTCACTCTAAACTAAACGCCGTCCACTACCATCTCGAGTCGGCGAAGCCGGCCTTGCTCTTCCTGACCGAGACGCAGGTTTCCTCTCCAGCTGATATTTCGTATCTCTCCTACCCAGGGTACAAAATGGAGCAGTCCTTTGAGCCTCGGGCTGGAGTTTGCGTGTATGTCAGAGAGGACATCTGTTCTCAACGCCTCGGCAGTCTTGAAGGTTCGGACCTGTCCATCCTTTGGCTACGCGTAGATAGCGACGACCATCCGCGCGTCTACGAGTGCCTCTATAGGTCCCATAGCGGTAATGCCGAAACAGACCGACTCATCGACCACGTCCAAATGGCTACAGATTCCTTGCTACAACAGGTCCCATCTGCAGAGATCGTGATCCTTGGCGATTTTAACGCCCACCATGCCGAATGGCTCGGTTCACGTTTAACCGATCATGCGGGGAGATCTGTTTATGACTTTGTCTTGGTATATGGTCTGACACAACTGGTTACTTTGCCTATGCGGATTCCAGATGTGGAGGATCATACACCTTCCCTGTTGGACCTTCTGCTGACCTCTCATCCGGACGGATATCAGGTTTCCGTCGATGCCCCTCTCGGCTCTTCGGACCACTGTCTGATCCGGAGTATGGTGCCACTCACGCTCCCTTCGCGGTTGCGTTCTGCAGGTTGCCGCCGTGTTTGGCAATACAGGTCGGCGGATTGGGACGGAATGCGGTCTTTCTTTGCATTCCACCCATGGGGGCGGGTTTGTTTCTCGCCGGATGATCCCAGCGCTGTTGCTGACTCTGTCAATGATGTGGTGCTACAGGGAATGGAACTATTTATTCCATCATCTGTGGTACCCATCGGAGGCAGATCTAAGCCTTGGTTTGGTCGCTCCTGTAAGACCGCATCACGCAGTAAGGAGGAGTATTATCAAGCCTGGGCTACGGCTTCAGCGACTCGGGATGTAAACACCAGCATACTTAAAAAGAAGTATAACTTCGCCTCCAGGTCCTTCAAAAGAGTTATTGCCAAGGCAAAGTCAGAGCACATAAGCAGAATTGGCGAGAAACTAGTTCGCCTTCCTTCGGGAACCCGTGCATTCTGGTCTCTCGCCAAGGCTGTCCAAGGGAATTTCTGTAAGCCATCACTACCATCTCTGCACAGAGAGGACGACTCACTGGCCCATGACGCAAAAGACAAAGCCGACCTTTTAGGCTCCCTTTTTGCGTCCAACTCGACTCTTGATGACGGGGGGAAAACACCGCCGACCATCCCGCGGTGTGAGTGCTCCATGCCGGATGTGCTGTTCTCACAGCGCTCGGTTCGCAAAGCACTTCTCTCCCTGGACATACAGAAGTTGAGTGCTCCGGAGTTGGCACCGGTCCTAACGCGTCTTTTCCGGTACTCCTACTCCCAAGGCGTAGTCCCGAATTCATGGGAGACAGCTTTTGTCCACCCGATCCCTAAAAAAGGCGACCGCTCAGACTCGTCCAACTATAGGCCTATCGCGATCACCTCCTTGTTCTCCAAAATAATGGAATCCATTATCAACTGCCAGCTCATCCGGTACCTTGAGGATCACCAGCTAATTAGTGACCGCCAATACGGTTTTCGTCGGGGTTGATCAGCTGGTGATCTTCTGGTCTACCTGACCCATAGATGGGCGGAGGCAGTAGAGTCCAAGGGGGAGGCGTTGGCCGTTAGTCTGGACATTGCGAAGGCCTTCGATCGGGTTTGGCACAAAGCGCTTCTTTTGAAGCTCCCTTTCTATGGGCTTCTTGAGAAATTGTGCAATTGGATCACCAGCTTCCTTGCAGATCGGAGCATCAAGGTCGTTGTAGACGGTGCATGTTCTGACTACAAGCCTATTAACGCTGGCGTTCCACAAGGCTGTGTGCTATCACCAACGCTGTTTCTTCTGCATATCAATGATATGTTGCTAACATTCATTGCTATGCGGATAACAGCACTGGTGATGCTCTATACACCGGCCGTTCTAATATTTCTCGGGAAAACGTCTCCGAGTACCGGAACAAACTTGTGTCTGAAATCGAGTCTTTGCTGGACAAAGTCTCGAACTGGGGGCGACTAAATCTAGTCCAGTTTAATCTTCAGAAGACACAAGTTTGTGCGTTTACCGCTAAAAAGAACCCCTTTGTCGTATCTCCTCAGTTTCAAGGCACTCCCCTGGTTGCCTCAGCCAGTATCGGAATCCTCGGCGTCGACATATCGAGTGACGTGCAGTTTCGTTGTCACTTGGAAGAGAAGGCCAAATTGGCCTCTAAAAAGCTTGGCGTGCTCAGCAGAGCGGGACAGTATTTCATGCCGGCACACCGCCTGCAACTTTACAAGGCGCAGGTTCGGCCTCACATGGAATACTGTTCCCATCTCTAGCCAGGGTCTCCCCAGTGCCGCTTCCACTTGACCGCTTCCAGCGAAGAGCGGCTCGAATCGTCGACGACCGAGTCCTTTCCGATCGGCTCGATTCATTGGCGCTGCGAAGAGATGTTGCATCTCTTTGCATTTTCTTTCGCATCTACCATGGGGAGTGCTCTGAGGAATTGTTCGGATTAATCCCAGCCGCCGAATTTCACGAACGCACATCGCGGCAGAACTGCCGATACCATCCACACCATCTGGATGATTGGCGGTCCACCACTGTGCGATTTAGAAGATGTTTCTTCCTTGTGGAATCGATTACCATCAGCGATTTTTCCGGACCGATACGACTTAGGGACCTTCAAGAAAAGAGCGCACTCCTTTTTAAAAGGCCGGCAATTCCCTCCCTGGTGTTGCAGTTGTTCATGGGCGGCGGTAGTCACTTACCATCAGGTGAGCCGCATGCTCGTTTGCCCCCTCTCCTATAAAAAAAATACAAAATTTATTTTAGAAACAGCTTGAAAGTGACCACCTCATTTCCAGGGGTTATTATCAACCATGTATTTATTTATACTATAATAACCCTTTTTATACAGTTTCAACTTAACAAAACATTTAAACTTGATAATAGAGAGAGCCTGTTCACTTTCCGGGGCCCTGTTGTAATAGCGTATATATTGCCCCATGAATGAATTACTGACTCTGTGGAGTCGAGAAACTGGTATCACTAGCTTGTGTTTCTTCCTAGTGTATACAGAATGTACATCACTTTTTTTACTAAAACTACCTTTGTTTTTGTGAACATAAATTAAATTTTCGTAAATATACTGAGAGGCCAAAGTTAATATATTTATTTCTTTAAATTTATCTTTAAGTAACTCTCTCGGTTTTAGGTTGTAAATAGCTCTAATGGCCCTCTTCTGTAAAACAAAAATAGTTTCTGAATCAGCCGCATTTCCCCATAGCAAAATCCCATAAGACATTATGCTAGGGAAATAACTGAAATAAACTAATCTAGCTGTCTCGACACTTGTGAGACCTCTAGTCTTTTTTACAGCATAGGCTGCAGAACTTAGTCTGCTCGCTAGTTTGGACATATGGGGGCCCCACTGAAGCTTTGCGTCGAGAATGATGCCAAGAAAAACAGTGGATTCAACAGGGCTCAGTTGTATCAGTCTATCAGAGTTATGTCATATACACATGGACAAAAGAATTATAAAGAATATAATATGCATGTTTTATACATATAAACCTTTCCATTAAATTATTCTGTCTATTGATGAAAATTGCATTAAAATTCGTTGCGTATTCTAATATATCCAAGCTTACAGACAGCGGGAAGCACTTTGTTTTATACTTTAGAGATAGAGAAGTATGAGTATATCTAAAAGGTAATTGTTTATTTTGTTATTTAATATATCGATATTATTGCTATAATTAATCTATAAGTCATTAAGTAATTAAGTCAGATGAATAGGTTTTTGCTAGGCTAAGTTGCTTCAATATCTCCGGCCTGCATCACCATTTTCCATCGGTTGGAAGAGTTAAGCACTGCCAAACAATAGTTAAAAAAAATACTTGTATTTAATGAGAGCGTCGACCTTCCCCCTTTGAGCGGATCTAGTCGCGCTGCAGCCAATATAGCTGCAGTGTGACTCTACATCATTAAATTATAGTTCCAACGTGAGAAGTTGTAAGTCGAATGAAAATGTAGCCTCATTTGGTTACAGTAGGTCCTTTTTACTGAAAACGATGCATTACATATTAGTCATAAATAGCATTTTGTGATAAGGTTTATTTTATATTCAGAGATTTGTTTGACCTTGACTAAAAGAGACTAAAAAAGAATTCCAGAAATGTCACAGAAATGATTTCCACGCGTAAAAATAATGTATTGCAGAAGGAGTGACAAAGTAAAATCATGCTACATATGTAGGTGTTGTGGTGGTGGTGTGAGTGGTGGAGTTGACAAGAGACGCCTTCAATGGAAGTTACGAAATTGGCGATATAATGGGAATGGGCCATATATATTATGTATATATGTAATATAGATTATAAATAATACTTATTGAAAGTTACTCTATTGTTTAATTACCACTGGTTCGAAAAAAAGCCTGTCCTGGGAAGAACCAGCAAGAAACCCAGCGGGACTTTTTTTAAATAACAGCCTACAATAATGTAATCACAATTAACCACACAAAACAAATTAGAAATAGTTTGGTAGCGATCACCTCATTCCCAGGGGTTATAATCATTCATAAATTCCTTATATTATAATAACCCTTTGTATACAAACTTTGTTTAATAAAGTTTTTCAACTTTGAGCAAGTTAAATTTTGTATATTTCTGGGATTTTGTTGTAAAAGCGTATACATCGCCCCAAGAATGAATTACTGACTCGGTGGAGTCGAGTAACTGGTACTATTAGCTTGTGTCTGTTCCTAGTATTTACAGAATGAATATCACTTATTTTTGTAAAACTACTTTTATTTTTGTGTACGTACATTACACTTTCATAAATGTATTGAAAGGCCAAAGTTAATATATTAATTTCCTTAAATTTTCTCGGAGCGACTCATGATGATGAATTTGAGCCGTGAGTTCAAATATCGCACAAAACAATAATTTTTGTGCCCAAAAATAGTTATTCCGCAGAATATGTGCGTAAAGTAGTAGTTTAATGCTGCTGTTTCATATAGTGAGTTTAAGAGACCTTAAGATTAATTTTACCGGAAACGAGGCATTCCACCTTAATCCTCAGGGACAACACACCAGTATTTTATTTATTTTTTCTTAATATTATTTAATTTTATTTATATTTATATAAGGGTGACAAAAGAGCACACAGTTCACCTGACGGTAAGTGGTTGCTGCGACCCATAGACATCTACGTCAATCCTCGACCACGAATCAAAATGCAGATGAGTTGTCACCCGTGAGGACTAAGATGGAATACCTCGTTTGTAGTTAAAAGGGTCTCCGGTTTTCTACACTCATCATACGAAACACAGCAGCGTTAAGATTACATTTTTGATGGTATTCTGTGAGAGAGTGCTCCTCCCTGACCGAGCTGACCAATTCGTGCCACAACTACACTAACACATATAAAAAACTACTTACATTACGTCTGGTGAGATGGTATTTCGCCGTTTAACGGAAGCCATATTTTTCTGAAGTTATATATAAATATACTTATACATCTTGGAATTTATGGAGACCTGAAGGTGTACTTCGATATCTGCTACTGGAACTCCTCGATGAGTAGAACTAGGTGTGCCGAGATTGTGCTCGTTATGTTAGTTATGATGAGACCTTACACAGACTTGAAAGTGTACTTCGGTGAATGCTACTGGAACTCGTCGAAGAGTAGTAATAGTAATAGATACGCTCAATTTGGGTTCGTTTTGTTAGTTATGATGAGACCTTACCCCGACTTGAAGGTTTACTTCGATATCTGCTACTGGAACTCCTCGATGAGTAGAACTAGGTGTGCCGAGATTGTGCTCGTTATGTTAGTTATGATGAGACCTTACCCTGACTTGAAAGTGTACTTCGGTGAATGCCAATGGAACTCCTCGAAGAGTAGTAATAGTAATAGATACGCTCAATTTGGGTTCGTTTTGTTAGTTATGATGAGACCTTACCCCGAATTGAAGGTGTACTTCGATATCTGCTACTGGAACTCCTCGATGAGTAGAACTAGCTGTGCCGAGATTGTGCTCGTTATATTAGTTATGATGAAACCTTACCCCGACTTGAAAGTGTACTTCGGTGAATGCTACTGGAACTCCTCGAAAAGTAGTAATAGTAATAGATACGCTCAATTTGGGTTCGTTTTGTTAGTTATGATGAGACCTTACCCCGACTTGAAAGTGTACTTCGGTAAATGCTACTGGAACTCCTCGAAGAGTAGTAATAGTAATAGATACGTGCGATATCATCATATTTTTTATTTATGTGCCCCTGTTAATGTTACTCATATCCTAACTATTTTGCAATTACTAAACTATATTATAAATTATAATATAGTTTATTTGCATAATATTAATTAATAATAATATATTAATTAATTTAAATAATATATATAATACGGCCCGTAGAAGGGCGCCGATTAGGTGCTAGGCCAGCCTAGGGCGCAGTCGACGTTTAATCTACCTCTGCCTCTGGACATGATTGAGTGAGCTGAAAGTGTACTGCGATGAATGCTACTGGAACTCCTCGATGAATAGTTATAGCTGCGCCAATTTTGGGCTCGTTTTGTTAGTTATGATGAGACCGTACCTCCGGATTTTGTAGACTGACCTGAAGGTGAAGTTTGATGACTGCTACTAGAACTCCTCGACGAAAAGAGTACTAGATGTGCCGAACTTGGGCTCGTTTCGTTAGTTAGGAATAGACCAACATCCATAAGTCTAGTGGGCCTGACGGAATCCCCTCAATTGTGTAGTAGACGTGTGCTCTGGAGTTGGCACCGGTCCCAACGCATCTTTTCCAGTACTCCTACTCTCTAGGCGTAGTCCCGAAACCATGAAATACAGCTTTTGTCCACACGATCCCTAAAAAAGGCGACCGCTCAGACCCATCCAACTACAGGCCTATCGCCATCACCTCCTTGTTCTCCAAAATAATGGAAGCCGTTATAAACTGCCAGCTCATGAGGTACCTTGAGGATCACAAGCTGATTAGTGACCGCCAGTACGGTTTTCGTCGGGGTCTATCAGCTGGTGATCTTCTAGTCTACTTAACTCATAGATGGGCGGAGGCAGTAGAGTCCAAGGGGGAGGCATTAGCCGTTAGTTTGGACGTAGCGAAGGCCTTTGATCGGGTCCGGCACAAAGCACTTCTTTCGAAGCTTCCTGCCTATGGGCTTCCCGAGAAATTGTGCAATTGGATCACCAGCTTCCTTGCAGATCGGGGCATCAAGATCGTTTTAGACGGTGCATGCTCCGACTACAAGCCTATTAACGCTGGTGTTCCACAAGGCTGTGTGCTATCACCAACGCTGTTTCTTCTGCATATCAATTATATGTTGCTTACCGGTAACATTCATTGCTATGCGGATGACAACACTGGTGATGCTCCATACACCGGCTGTGCCAATATTTCTCGGGAAAACGTCTGCGAGTACAGGAGCAAACTCCTCGTCTCGTCTCGGATTGGGGGCGACTAAATCTAGTCCAGTTTAATCTTCAGAAGACACAAGTTTACGCGTTTACCACTAAAAAGAACCCCTTTGTCCTATCTCCACAGTTTCAAGGCACTCCCCTTCTTGCCGCAGCCAGTATCGGAAGCCTTGGAGTCGACATATCGAGTGACGTGCAGTTTCGTAGTCACTTGGAAGAGAAGTCTAAATTGGCCTATAAAAAGCTTGGCGTGCTCTGCAGAGCGGGACAGTATTTCATACTGGCACACCGACTGCAACTTTACAAGGCGCAGTTTCGACCTCACATGCAATACTGTTCCCATCTCTGGGCAGGGGCTCCCCAGTGCCAGCTCCTTCCACTTGACCGCATCCAGCGCAGAGTGGCTAGATACGACTTAGGGACCTTCAAGCAAGTGCGTACTCCTTTTTAAAATGCCGGCAACGCATCTGCAATTCAGGGGAATACCCATGAACAAGTGCAACACCAGGGGAACCAGGGGGTTCCCCTGGTGTTGCACTTGTTCATGGGCGGCGGTAGTCACTTAGATTCAGGTGAGCCGCATGCTCGTTTGACACCTCTCCTATAAAAAAAAACTTACCTCTGGATTGACGGAGTGACTTGAAAGTATACTTTGGTGACTGTTACTGGAACCCTTTAACTACAATTTATATTTTTTTTATTTTTTCCACTTTCATATGAGCATTATGTGTCGTGCATTTTTGGATTCTCTAAACTTTTTTTTTAAATTGAAATTTGACATATAGTTATTGGAAAATTGGAAGTATAGTAATAAGTTTGTTAGGGAAAACTTGTGTGTATTTAAATTACTTTAAAAAATTTAGGTATAGGTAATCATGTTATACGTAATTCTTTTAATGCGCTCAAGGTATACACAATTGGATTTACCAATATTTTTTTTGGTAACGCAAGGTTGAGTTTGTGATGTTTCTTATTCCACTCAAAAGGATGATTCTGAAGTCAGTGCTTTAATTCCTATATACCGTAGGTCTTACCACTGAATACAGAATGTGAAATTATTGTATTCTTTTAGAGTTCTTTAAAGTCAGCTTTTACTTTTTATTTAAAATAGTTTTTTTCTCTTACTCTCTTGTTTTTGGTATTAATTTTATTATAGTTTCGAATTGTTATTTTAAATGCCATAAAGCGCACCGAAAGACAATATAATGAGCTTTTTGAGGACAAATCGTGTCATAATTGACAATTTTGCACGAATCATATTTCATCGGTCCCTTAATTGAATTCTCGCTCGTATCATTTGAACCTTATTAGTAAAGTTGTCTTTATTTCTAAACGTAAAATATTTTAAAGGTGACAAACGAGCACACAGTCCACCTGATGGTAAGTGGTTGCTGCGGCCCATAGACATCTACATCTATCCTCTATTACAGATCAAAATGTAGACGCATTGTCACCCGTGAGGACTAAGATGGAATGCCTCATTTCCTGTAAAAAGGGCCTCCGGCCACCTGCACTCACCAAGCGAAACGCAGAGGTAAACCTCTACTTCACGCTGGTTTTCTGTGAGGTCGTGGTACCACCCCGGTTCGAGCCGGCCCAGGTTTGCACAGGTTTCCTTTTGTCACTTTGGTCCATTTACTTTAGTAATTATATTTTTCATTTCATTTTAATAAATAATACATAAGGTGTGTACTAATGTCTGTAAGTTAAATAAATCAAATATTGTTGTACTAAAATACCGTTTCAAACAGAAAATTTGCGACGAGTTACTTCCAGTATGTATATATGGGTTAGCCGAGCCAACTCGACAGCTGTTCCAACATCAGGAGCCCGCCATTCAGTTTGTGACTTCGTTTCACGTTCATAACTCACATATGCTATGATTTTTTCTAATATTTAAACGACAAGCTCACAGTCCGCCTAAAGTCCATGGACATCTGACTTCAATATAATAATAATAAATTTATTTCATTTCCATTTGCTCACGTTTACATACATGAACAAATATCATTACAATACAAAAGCAACCGCTACCGTTACTATAATAGCCTATTAAAGTCCACAGCTCGACATAGGCGTCCCCCAATAATAGGCTCATAAGGGGGTATTTACCATAGTTGCCACGCTTGGCAAGCGGGTTGGCAGCCGCAGTTTCTTTTAGTTTTAGTCGTTGTTAGAAAGACGCTGCTGTTCATCTCCCGATTTGTATCCTCCGTAGCCCACGGGATAATATGTGTATATGAATATCCTTACATCGCCACTACACATTGTACAAGCACGCCTATCGTGTATGTATATTTATACTAAATCGTAGTCGTATATTTATACAAATTAGTCTTAATTGGCACTAACTTGGTATCGATTTCTATCGCCCTGGTAAAACAAATGTAAATAAAATGTGCTGCTAGAAGTTAAGCTATATGAAAAAGATTTATGGGAACATTGCGTAACGTACATTACATAAACACTCACGCCTGTCACCCAGAGGGGTAGGCAGAGACTACGGACTTCCATCTGGCATGATCCTGATACACCTCTCTCGCCTTTACATCCATATATCTACGCATTCATGCTCGTTGGTTAAAGGTACTCCTAATCTGTGCAGTATATCGTCAATTTGGTCGATAAACCTTCATCTAGGGCGTCCCTTCCTGACTCTGCCGTTCACATCTGCAATATAAATTTATATTGTCACTCTTTCTTCGTTCATTCTTTCTACATCACCAAACCTCCTAAGTA
Source organism: Parnassius glacialis (assembly GCA_033319125.1). Taxonomy (NCBI): domain Eukaryota; kingdom Metazoa; phylum Arthropoda; class Insecta; order Lepidoptera; family Papilionidae; genus Parnassius; species Parnassius glacialis. The sequence continues at coordinate 37,958,114 of JAVANC010000003.1, read as the reverse complement.
TTTCTTTCTTAATCCTGGTCACAACATCATCTTGCAAACCACACTTTTCTCTTATCACAATTTCTCACCCTGTAATTCAGATTCGGCCCTAACATACTCCTTAGTGACCGCATTTTTACAGCATTTATTCTACTCTGGTGCTTCTTCTGCCACTCCCAACTTTGACTACCATATATTAAAGTAGGGATTAACAAAACATTATGAAATGTCATAGGTGCTTTTGTGACATATTCTGACTTTTCATAGTAGAGTGTAGAGCCCCATTCACTTTATTTCCGGCGTTCACTCGTCGTTTTATATCCTCATCATATCTACCACTACTGCTGCTCATTTCAGAGGTTATGAAGCATGGAGTTCCAAGCACTCCTTCAGCACGTGTTGGCGAATTTCACACAAGTCATTTAAATATTTTTATTACTCAGATTTCCTCACGATACAGACGCAGGTTTCCTCACGATGATTTCCTTCATCGCTAAGCACTTAGTAAATCACACTTAAAAATGCAATTAATAACTTCATTAATAATTCGAATCGAATCGAAATGTCGATTCCCTCCACAGATTACGAAATAAGTTGGATATTAGCCGTTCTTACCACGCTCGGCAGGCGGGTTGCAAACTGCATCTTTTTATTATTTTAAGCTATAATCAGAAACATGCTTCTGCCCATCTTCTTTATACTTCTACTCCCGTTCACTACTAGTGAATAGAACTACATTTATGAAATTTTAACTTTACCTCCCACAAGATGGAGTGACGACCTGGTAAGACATGCAGGAAGTCGATGGATGCAGGTGGCTCGGGACCGTGCTTTGTGGCATTCCTTGGGGGAGGCCTATGTTCAGCAGTTCAGAGGCTGTAATGATGATGATGATGATGAACTTTAATCGTAGTAGTATTAATGGTATTTCTAAATTAAAAGCAACGCGAGCGAAGCCGCGGATAAAAAGCTAGTTATAATATAAAAGGTGTTTTCTGTTGTAAATAGTAATAACTTAGAGTGCATCTAAGTTATGACAATGAATAATGTACGGCAACACTACCTTCTGTACTTATCAAGTTGCTCTGACAAGGAATTTATAAAAGTCACTCAAAGTTGCGACTTATCTGTTTAAAATTTAATGATGTTATGAACAATAGCTTACTTGCTATATACTATAATACAATTTATATATTTTTAAACGCATATAAAATATATAGATTAGATAGTGATAATAATATTATTTACACATTTTAATAATATACTAGCGGTTCGCCCTGGCTTCGCACGGGTATTTTATTAGTCTTGACATCAGCACCACCTACAAGTTTGAATTTATTCCATCCAGGGACCTACACAAATGCACACAAAAATTTTTCGTCAAAATAAGTCCAGCCGTTCTCAAGTGATGATCTTTCATACATGCGGCAATTGATTTTTATTTATATAGCTAAATAGCAGCATCTTCCCAATAAAGACTAAAAACAAAAAAAACTGTCGCCGTCAACCCCTGTTTCACTTATTAAGGCAAAGTGTTTTCTTTATTTTATTCAAACTTAGCCTCAGCTATACATTTACAATTTCTTAAGTGCTCAAAGTTGCTCTCTCTCTCTCTTTATTTCGCACTTCACTAAATGACAATAGAAAGACAAAGGTATAAGCTGACTTATACTTATTATTATGTAAGCTAAGTAAGCGATTAGTAAACGATTGTAAGTAAGGCCGTAAGAATGTAGAAATTGAAACATCAATGATTGAATATAAAATAATTTATAAAAACTTGTTTTACTGGGCTACAAAGCATAGCAAATTATATACATCTTAATTATATTTAAAAAATCTTTCTACCGTTACCGTTACAAACTATTAAAGTCCACTGCTGAACATGTAGGCCTCCCCATAGATTCCTCATAGGGGGATATTTATCAAGCGGGTTGGCAACCGCAGTTTTTATAATTTTGAGTTCTTACTAGGAACATCCATCTCCATCTCCCTCTGTTGCCTCTTACAACAACCCACGGGATGAAATGGGGGTAGTGGATATGCTTTCACCGCCACTGCACAATGAACATACTAATTAACCTAATATTATTTATTAATAGAACCAGGCGTTACTTTGCGGAAGTCCATTATATTAAAGTTGGTAAAAAATTACTTCGCGTACATCCGTCCGATAAAATGAAATGATGTGTCTTACCTAGTTTGAAGAGCACCTTGTTTTGGCTCGCCGCTCACTTAGCGTTCAGCCACCGCAGAATCTAGATTACCTAAAGATGCCTCGTGTAGAGGCGAAACACATGTCGTATTGTCGTCAGTGGTGTGTCTTTCCTAGTGTAGGGGTGTTGGGAGTAGTGGTGCTGGGATTAGTTGTGACGGTGATAGTGCACGCAATTGAGGGAAGGCGAAAGGTGCTCTTCAAACTAGGTAAGACACATCATTTCATTTTATCGAGCGGATGTACGCGAAGTAATTTTTTACCAACTCTAATATTATTATTTAAACTTAACCACTGTACATAATCTTTAAATGATTGTTCTAGGAGTTGTTCACAAAAGTAGTCGAATGGCCAATTCGTACACACGACTTTCTGAGTTTGCAGTTCGCACCTAAATCATTTGCCTATTGTCTATTTAAGCTCTTTATAAAGTTAGTTTCAGTCGTCCATTGGTTGAAATAACTTCCCTCAGATGTACTTTTAGCTTGTTTGTTAAATATAATAAAATATTGTATACGTACTGTTAGCTAGGTTTTTAATACAATGAAAAATATCGAGATAGGCTGCTACTTATAGACGTACGAGTACAGTTAGCTCGTTTAAATAATATATGAGAATTAGATTACAAATGCTTCTAGGCCATTGTAAATTTCCGCTCGTAAATTTTATACGCGGCAATTAATGTTACTTTCGCTCTTAAATCTGCTCATTATTGGCGAGATTACCATTTATCTTGGTCATTGTATCGGTTTAATGTATATTTTAAATCTCCACATATAAATAAAATTAATGTATGTCTGCTATATCGAAATACGTTAACAGGCACCTGAAACTAACAACAAAAAAAGTTTAAGGCGAAAGTTTTCATAAGAAAGTTTTGTTGAAGTAAGGGGGTTATTTGCATGATATGTAACATATATAACCATCTAAACATTTCTGTTTGTCTGTCCGGGTTCATCTTCGGAATGGCTGTGCCGATTGTTTATTGTTATTACAACTTATAATTTGGTGAGTCGATCTGGCTCACTATGGGACGTAGAGGAGCGTTTGGTTTGTATATTTTCAGTAACGCGTACACGTATCTCGGTGGTTTGGTACACGGTGGTATTATCGAATTTACCATTGATGACCAATTTTTCAATTATATTACAAATTTTATTTATCACAATTATCTTTATTGTTGTAATATAGTCTTGTTTTGTCTATTATTTACAAAAATTTGAACGTTTTAAGAATAGTTTTAATAAACTTAAAGGTTTTTTAAAGACAATATTTAGCCATTACTATACTACATACTTAATATTCGAAATGAATGTATTTTAACTTTGTTTTTTAATGTCTTTTAATTGTTTATTATACCTAGTCAGGTCATAAATTCTGTCACATGTTTAATATAAAATAATTGAAACAAGTTTATTGCATACCTTAAGCGAAAGCGCAAGGTAATGTTCTACTATCGCCTAAAAATTAAAATTCCAACATTTTATCGAATAAAATCGTATCTAGCAATCATATTATACATATAAATGATATAAAAAGCACATTGTTAGAAAGATAAATGATTGTTGAACTTATTAATAATTTTTTTAAATCGATTAATTGCTATTTTTAAATAAAAAAAAGGGTTTTAGTGGCTTATGGTGTGGATTTATCATGTCCCTGTGGCTTGTAAACACTATAACTTTTGAAAATATCAATTGTTTAACTCAATCTATTTCTTAATCTCTTCACCTATCATGTGGGAAGCCACTGAATGTAAATGGCAGTGTAATTTTGTTTTCTTTAGCTATAATTAATTTTTTTCGGCTCCAAAATGGCGAAATTTTCGTTGATTTGTTTGCCTCGTATATAAATTGTTTCTGTAAATGAGGATCTACAGCCACAGAGTAGTTTAGTTCACAGAGTACCTTTGTATTAAGTTTAGTTCGGCTTCAGTCGCCATAGATAATATACTATATAGTCAGTCGCCGTCGTGAGTGGACATTGTTTCGGTTGTTTTCAGCGGCTCAAAAAGATCGCTGTACAAATACACAATATTCGAATAACCAAATTTCTTAAATACTTGATTATAATAATAATAAGAGATTTTTTATTACAATATTTAAGAGCACAGAATAAATAATAGTAGTAGGTACTAAAAGTAAGTAGTATAATTTTTTTGTCATGGGTGACATTTTCATGCTTTTCGAGGGTGTCGAAACCGATAGGGTTGTCGAAATGTAAATCCAAGATGGCGGCCGCAATACAAAACATAGATTCTTATGACACTAAAGTTTATTCAAAATGACCTCCGTGATTTTGAATACAGGCCTTCAATCTGCGCGGCTAGTCGTCCATCGCAGCACGAACGAGGTCCATGTCAATATCGGCGGCTGCCTTCAAGGATGTCTTGAGTGACTCCAAATTGGGATGAGGCTTTGAGCACGCCTTTTCCTCCAAGTGTTTCCATATCTTGTAATCTAACGGATTCAAATCTGGACTGGAGGAGGGCCAGTCTTCGTGCCGGATGAAGCCGATTTCACGCGCCGCCAGCCAGCCTTGTGTGCTCTTCGCTCTATGAGCTGGCGCCGAATCTTGTTGGAATACCCAGTGTCTGTTATTGAACATGGTATGAGAAACAAGTTCCACAAGGTTCGTCAGGACTGTATTTTGATACACAACTGCATTCGTTTTTACACCTTTCTCACATAAATGTATCTCTGTTAAGCCCCAATAAGAAACTCCCAACCATACCATGAGCGAGGATGGAAAATGACCTCATTGGACACGCGGAATACGGTTGCTCGCTTCTTCACTACTGTGTGCGTACACCTTATCATTTTGTTTGTTGTAGCTCTCTACTACGGTAAATATTTTTTCATCCGAAATAAGAGTTTCCCGATATTGCATACATTAAGCGAAAGCGCAAGGTATGTTCTACTATCGCCTAAAAATTAAGATTCCAACATTTAATCGAATCAAATCGTATCTAGCAATCATATTATACATATAAGTGATATAAAAAGCACATTGTTAGAAAGATAAATGATTGTTAAACTCATTAATAATTTTTTTTAAATCGATTAATTGCTATTTTTAAATAAAAGAAGGGTTTTAGTGGCTTATGGTGTGGATTTATCGTGTCCCTGTGGCTTGTAAACACAATAACTTTTGAAAATATCAATTGTTTAACTCAATCTATTTTTTAATCTCTTCATCTGTCATGTGGGAAGCCACTGAATGTAAATGGCAGTGTAATTTTGTTTTGTTTAGCTATAATTAATTTTTTCCGGCTCCAAAATGGCGAAATTTTCGTTGATTTGGTAGCCTCGTATATATAAATTATTTCTGTAAATGGGGAGCTACAGCCACAGAGTAGTAATGAGTAGTTTAGTTTGGCTCACAGAGTACATTATATATAGGGAATAATATAAAATAAATAAATTATACTAAAAATTTAATTACAAATTTGTTTTGTAACAAAATAGTAAGTTAGCAAGGTTCTATTGTATTTTAAACTATTCATTAATTTGTTTGATTCTTAATTAGCCTAGCATGGCTAAATTTAAAAAAGCGACATCTACTGCAACATGGACAAACTGTCATGACATAATAATACCTCTAAGAAAAATTATAGTATGGACTGTTATGCCACTGGTTTGGCTTTAGGCTTTTGGCCCCTTTAGGGGTATATATGTTCTGTGGTTTGGCTTCAGTCGCCTTCGTGAGTGGACATTGTTTCGGTTGTTTGCAGCGGCTCAAAAAGATCGCTGTACAAATACACAATATTCGAATAACTAAATTTCTTAAATACTTAATTATAATATTAATAAGAGATTTTTTTATTACAATATTTAAAAGCACAAAATAAATAATAGTAGTACGTACTAAAAGTAAGTAGAATATTATTTTTTTGTCATGAGTGACATTTTCATGGTTTTCGAGGGTGTTGAAACCGATAGGGTTGTCGAAATGTAAATCCAAGATGGCGGCCGCAATAGGTATCAATTTTTTTATCATGGGTGTCATTTTATGGTTTTCGAGGGCGCTGAAGCCGATAGTGCTGTCGAAATGTAAATCCAAGGTGGTGGCTGCAATAGGTATAAATTTTTTCATCATGGGTGTCATTTTCATGGTTTTCGAGAGAATTGAGGCCGATAGGGTTGTCGAAATGTAAATCCAAGGTGGCGGCTGCAATGGGTATTAATTTTTTCATCATGGGTGTCATTTTCATGAGTTTCGAGGGTGTTGAAGCCGATAGTGCTGTCGAAATGTAAATCCAAGATGACAGCTGAAGTAGGTACCAATTTTTTCATCTTGGGTGTCATTTTCATGGTTTTCGAGAATGTTGAAGCCGATAGTGCTGTCGAAATGTAAATCCAAGATGGCGGCTGAAGTAGGTACCAATTTTTTCATCTTGGGTGTCATTTTCATGGTTTTCGAGAGAGTTGAAGCCGATAGTGCTGTCAAAATGTAAATCCAAGATGGCGGCTGCAATAGGTATCAATTTTTTCATCATGGGTGTCATTTTCATGGTTTTCGAGGATGTTGAAGCCGATAGTGCTGTCGAAATGTATTTAAACTACTTTGAAAATTCCGTATAATCATGTTATACGTAATTTTTTTAATGCGCTTAAGGTATGCCCAATTGGATTTACCAATATATTTTTTTTTCGCGTACCGCTTCAACAAAGCGCGGCATCTCTTCAGTCTCAGGTCCATTAGACGAGCATTCAAACGATATCCTGTTTTTCTATGATATGCCTGAAGCCCTAAGTCTTCATTTAACACCCTTTTCACCGTGGTTCTGCTTAATCCCATCTGAAGGGCCAACAGTTTCTGCTTACGTTTGGGATTTCTTTGAATTCGCGCCTTCACAGCTTTTATCACTGCTGGAGTCCTAACAGACCGAGGGCGACCACTTCTTGACCTGTCATCTACACTAGCGTCTTCATTGTATTGTTTGATGGTACGATAAACGAATCTTTTGGTTATATTCAAAATTTTCAGTATGTCAAAAATTTGAATTGGCGCGTAACCGCAACGATGCAATGCAATAACTGCAACACGGTCTTCTTTAAGCGTCCACTCCATATTTAAAAATGAGTAAAATTCTAAAAAGTATACAGTTTTATTTTCATGAACAATTCGAAATTCGAATTCAATAAACTTTTTTGTGGCCAGCATTCTAAAAGAAAAGTTTTTACTGTGTGACAATACTTGTGACCTGACTGTGTATTGTATCAATGATATTTTTAAATGAAGTCATATTGAATTTAATTATTATTTAACAGTAATGCGCCGTCACATCTAGTTTTAAGTGTTTAATCCGGAAACAATTAACACATTATAATTTGTAGATTTTTGTAATATAAACTAAAGCATTAAATTCACAAATTGTAGCTGTAGCGAATCTCGCTTCCATGTAACTGTGCATATTTATTAGCATAATAGCATCTATTTCCTTTTTTTTAACTCACTTCGCTATCTATGTAAGTTGTGGTTACCTGTAAGAGAATGAACACGTAATATGTAGGCAGTGTTTCATTCTATTTGTCTCAGGGTTGTTTTTATCTGCTGGTGATCCAAATAAAGAAAAAAAAGTTCACCCGGCGCTTGGCGTTGGCAAAGTCGATATAATATTTGAGAAGTTTCACCAATTGCGTCAACTAGCGCAAGCCAGCTCTGCACATTTATTGATTCAAATAGACGTTTAATTAGCAACCACCACCTTCGTTTTCACTCGCATTCTTTTCATTAATGAAACGATGGTAGAGGTATACGATGGAAAAGTGGTAGAGGGGTGGTACCACGACCTCACAGAATACCAGCGTGAAGTAGAGGTTTACCTCTGCGTTTCGCTTGGTGAGTGCAGGTGGCCGGAGGCCCTTTTTACTGGAAATGAGGCATTCCATCTTAGTCCTCACGGGTGACAACGCATCTGCATTTTGATTCGCAAACGAGGATAGATGTAGATGTCTATGGGCTGCAGCAACCACTTACCATCAGGTGGACTGTGTGCTCGTTTGTCACCCTTATCCTATAAAAAAAAAATCCTCAATCATGGTTTCCACTTCCTATTCACGTGCTACAGGCAATCATCTTGGCCGCTGACGAATAGGCAATTCTTCTCCTATATTTATTTTGTGTTATACTAAGCCAGTCATTCCTATGTCAGCTTTGTTTGACGAGGAAACATTGGCGTACTTGAGTAACAACTTTTTCGCCTTGAACATTTCATTCGGGGAGAGAAAACAGTCTTCTAAAAGTGTGGTCACTCTCGTTAGTCCAGCCTTGCTGGGGTCCCAGTCGATAGATATTGGCACCGACGCAAACAATCCACTTCCTCACTACTACCAACCAATGTGCCTTTTTCTATAATCTGTTCCTGATCACAAAGGTTCAGCACACGTACTCCTGAGATGTCGGCTGTTCTGACCAAGGTTCGAGCCACTTTCCATGGAAGGTTATTATCTACCCTTTCCACGAGTACACAACGAAGAGTTTGCCCAGGATTCCAAAAAAGTCTAACCGGCACAATCGTTTCCATCTCGGCGGAAGAACAATCTTCTTAAGGCTGTATACATTCCCTGGTAACGCCTCTTCCACGAAAAGTTCCTCTTGTCCACATTTCAAAACACCTTGCTTAACTTCGATCTTACAACAATTCTTCCTCATAAAGTCTAGGGCCAGAATACAGTCGTCCATTATATCAGCCACGATGACATTATTCAGGTAGATCGTGTTGCCTAGCTTCAACTTCATCTCCTTCTCTCCACGGACGGGTATGCGCTGACCGGTGGCTGTCATCAAATTAATGCGTTCTCGATTATATGCAGTGTCCCCAAGGAAATGACTTATAAGTTGGGAACTGACAACCGTGCGAGAGGCTCCAGTGTCTATGATCAGTTTACACGGCGTTCCTTTGACCTCGCGCTTGATGATTAGGCTGTTCCCATCATGGGTTTGTGAGATCGAAATCCTTGGGGCTCTTTTAACATCAGCCAGCACCCGCCCCGCAGTCTTGGCTTTTACTCGTTTCCCTGCTGCTGCTGAACGGTGCTATTAGCCACACTACCCTCTCGAGATCGATCACCTTCCCTTTCTACAGTTCGCTTAGGGCAGCTGGATCGAAGATGGCCCCTTTCCCTACAACCGTAGCACCTAAGGCGGTAGCCGTTATTGCGGTCCCCAACTATAGCTGCTGCAACCTCCCTGACGCGATGGGAACGATGATGCTGCCGCACGGCTTCCACCTCCAGTGCATGGGTCAAGGCGTCCTTAAGCGTCTCGTGGTGTGCGAGCCTCACAGCAGCTCTGACTTCAAGATCGCGGATACCGTTGATGAATGTCTGCACCAGGTGCCCTAAAATGAGCGTAGGTACAGACTGGTATGCTTTTCGAACCAGCTTCTCCACCTCAAGGGCCTACTGCTGCCGGTTTTCGTTACTGCGTTGCACGCGATCTTTGAGCTATGCACAAAAGACGTGTTCCAGGTGAGCGTCACCATATCTCGCCTCCAATGCCTCAAGAAGTTACTCGTAAGTCACTTCCTTACCGAGAGCTAACAGTTAAGGCCTGGTTGCGCAGGCCTAGGGTGAGAGCAGTCATGGCCTGACTTTTATTCCAGCCGTTCGCCTTCATGACAGCCTCAAATTGGATTTTGTTTGCCGACCAGGAAGAAGTTCCGTGGAATGGTGGCACGTGGACAATCCACGTAGCGAAGGTGTTGTAGCTACCACGGAAGCTGCCCCAATTTTCAGGTCGTCCAGCGTTTTCTTCACGTCAAACATCACGTTGTCAACCCGATTGTTCACTTGGTTGATTCGGATTTCAGCTCCTGACAGACGGTTGAGCTTTGTTGAGCCTTCACCTCCTTTATCTCTTTTCCGAAGGTAGCATGAAGGTCCTTCCTGAGGAGCATCTGCTCTTCTATACCGCGCTACAGCTGCACTTCCAACCGACGGATCTGTTCCTCCTGTCGGCGGGCCTGTTTCTCCAGTCGGTGAGCCTGTTCCTCCTGTCGGCGAGCCTGTTCCTCCTGTCGGCGGGCATGTTCCTCCTGTCGGCAAGCCTGATCCTGATGCTGCAGATGCAAGAGCTACTGACAGGCCGGCCTCCGTGGTTAGCAGCTGGCCCTCCGACGTTTGCGGCGTTGCATTACCAAATCATCTCTGGTCCGTCTCCTGTTGGCGTTGACTTCGGGTACGGATACCCTCCGTGTCATCTTTAGATAAAATCGGCATATATGATCCCCACTTCTGACACCAATTTCACAGTTATCGAGCAACCCGGGTTCGATCCCCGCCGGCACCAATGAAATTGCTAATTGCAATTTTAAGTGCTGATTTACCACGTGCTCGGCGGTAAAGGAAAACATTGTGAGGAAACCTGCATGTCTGAAAAATAAGAAAAAAAATATTTTCGAAGACATGTGAAGTTCGCCAACACGCAATGGGGCAGCGCGGCGGACATTTCCTTGCCCTAAAGCCCTCTTAGAAAAGAGAGGAGTGCTGTGCCCAGCAGTGGGACGTAAATAGGCTGCAACTTTACTGACATCATTTGTTACGAGCTTGGGGTTCGAGACAATTAAAAACTGCCAACTGAATTACCAAAATTGACACTTTAATTACACAACACTAATTACAATCTAAAACCACACTAATAATAAAACACAATAACTTTAGTTCGCAGTTATTTCGCTTCGAAGTATTCTCTTGTTTTGCCAATTCAATACTGCTTTGGTCTTGGTCTATACCGGCCTTATATAGGGCCTCAGATAGTTTCCAGAACCTTCTACTGTAGCGACATCTAGAATGTTCCAGTACATACCGGTCCCAAAATTTCTGGAAGGATCTTGACTCTCCTAGTTCTGCTACTCGACACTAGAGGACGCTAGTGTAACTAGTGTTGCCATGTACAAGACATTAATAGTGGCGCGCAACAGTATTAATGGTATTTCTAAATTGAAACCAACGCGAGCGAAGCTGCGGGTAAATAGCTAGTTATAATATAAAATATCTACTCTGTTGTAAATAGTAATAACTTAGAGTGCACCTAAGTTATGACAGTGAATAATGTACAGCAACACTACGTTCTGTACTTATCAAGTTGCTGTGACAAGGAATTTATAAAAGTCATTCAAAGTTGCGACATATCTGTTTAAAATTTAAATATGTTAAGAACAATAGCTTTCTTGCTACATACTATAATACAATTTATATATTTTTAAAGGCATATTAATTATATAATTTAGATAGTGATAATATTATTATTTACACATTTTTATAATATACTAGCGGTTCTCCCCGGCTTCGCACGGGTATTTAATTCTTAGTCTTGACATCAGCAGCACCTACAAGTTTGAATCTATTCTATCCAGGGACCAGGGACCCACAAACGCACACAAAAATTTCGTCAAAATAAGTCCAGCCGTTCTTAAGTGATGATCTTTCATACATGCGGCAATTTATTTTTATTTATATAGCTAAATAGCAGCATATTCCTAATAAAGACTAAAAACAAAAAAAACTGCCGTCGCCGTCAAACCGTATTTCACTTATTGAGACAGTGTTTTATTTTATTGAAACTTAGCCTCGGCTAAACATTTACAATTTTTAAGTGCTGAAAGTTGTCCTTTACAAACTATTAAAGTCCACTGCTGAACATATAGGCCTCCCTCATAGATTCCTCATAGGGGGATATTTGCCATAGTTTCTACGTTTGCCAAGCGAGTTGGCAACCGCAGTTTTTATAATTTTGAGTTCATACTAGGAAGATCCATCTCCATCTCCCTCTGTTGCTTCTTACAACAACCCACGGGATAAAATGGGGTAGTGGAAATTCTTTCACCGCCACTGCACAATGAACATACTAATTAACCTAATAGTATTTATTAATAGAACCAGGCGTTACTTTGCGGAAATCCATTATATTAAAGTTGGTAAAATATCACTTCGCGTACATCCGCTCGATAAAATGAAATGATGTGTCTTACCTAGTTTGAAGAGCAAATTGTTTTGGCTCGCCGCTTACTTAGCGGTCAGCCACCGCAGAATCTAAATTACCTGAAGACGCCTCGTGTAGATGCGAAACACATGTCGTATTGTTGTCAATGGTGTGTCTTTCCTAATGTAGGGGTGTTGGGAGTAGTGGTGCTGGGATTAGTGGTGACGGTGATAGTGCACGCAATTGAGGGAGGACGGGAGGTGCTCTTCAAACTAGGTAAGACACATCATTTCATTTTATCGAGCGGATGTTCGCGAAGTAATTTTTTACCAACTCTAATATTATTATTTAAACTTAACCACTGTACATAAGCTTCAAATGATTGTTCTAGGAGTTGTTCACAAAAGTAGTCGAGTGGCCAATTCGTACACATGACTTTCTGAGTTTGCAGTTCGCACCTAAATCATTTGCCTATTGTCGATTTAAGCTCTTTATAAAGTTAGTTTCAGTCATCCATTGGTTGAAATAACTTCCCTCAGATGTACTTTTAGCTTGTTTGTTGAATATAATGAAATATTGTATACGTACTGTTAGCTAGGTTTTCAATACAATGAAATATATCAAGTTAGGCTGCTACTTACAGACGTACGAGACAGTTGGCTCGTTTAAATAATATATGAGAATTAGATTACAAATGCTTCTAGGCCATTGTAAATTTCCGCTCGTAAATTTTATACGCGGCAATTAATGTTACTTTCGCTCTTAAATCTGCTCATTATTGGCGAGATTACCATATATCTTGGTCATTGTATCGGTTTAATGTATATTTTTAATCTCCACATATAAATAAAATTAATGTATGTCTGCTATTTCGAAATACGTTAACGAGCACCTGAAACTATCTCCAAAAATGTTTAAGGCGAAAGTTTTCAAAAGAAAGTTTTGTTGAAGTAAGGAGGTTATTTGCATGATATATAACATATATAACCATTTAAACATTTCTGTTTGTCTGTCCGGGCTCATCTTCGGAATGGCTGTACCGATTATTTATTGTGATTACAACTTATAAGTTGGTGAGTCGATCTGGCTCACTATGGGAGGTAGTGGAGCGTCTGGTTTGTATATTTCATACACGTATCTCGGTGGTTTGATACACAGTGGTATTATCGAATTACCCATTGATTTAATACGTGGTAGAGCCATGCTGCAGCTATATTAGTGGTATAGTTGTAGCACGAATGGGTCGGCTCGGCCGGGGAAGGACCACGCTCTCACAGAATACCAACGTAAAATAGCAGCTTAACACTGCTGTGTTTCGTATGGTGAGTGTAGAGAACCGGAGACCCTTTTTACTGGAAATGAGGCATTCCATCTTAGTCCTCACGGGTGACATCGCATCTGCATTTTGATTCGCAAACGAGGATAAATGTAGATGTCTATGGGCTACAGCAACCACCCACCATTAGGTGGACGTTGTGCTCGTTTGTCACCCTATCCTATAAAAAACTGACCCATTATTCAATTATATTACAAATGTTATTTATCATTATTATCTTTATTATTGTAACATAGTCTTGTCTTTCTATTAAATACGACATTTTGAACATTTTAAAAAGTTTTAATAAATTTAAAGGTATTTTACGGTGGTAGAGCCACGCGGCAGTATTTGCTGTTGCACGTATGGGCTGACTCGAGCCCGCTTGGTACCACGACCTCACAGAATACCGGCGTGAAATAGAAGTTCTGCTTCTGCGTTTCGTCTGGTGAGTGCAGGTGGCCGGAGGCCCAATTCACCCATCAACATGGTAGCGGAATTACTCCAAAGACTACCCCAGGAGGGTACCAGCACCCCTGGAGAATCCCTCGCTGAGCATCCACGACCATGTTATTCCACTCCTGAGCTGCCCCGCCTATTAAGAGGGGGGGGGGGGGCAAATTCCGCTCAAAAACATAAATGTTCGGGGCAAACTGAGCAACAATACCAAGGCGATCACTGCCACGCTATCCGTGAATTTCTGCAACATCAGTGGACTTTACTTGAACCTAAATGCCGTCCACTACCTTCTCGAGATGGCGAAGCCGGCCTTGCTCTTTCTGACCGAGACGCAGGTGTACTCTCCGGCTGATACTTCATATCTCTCCTACCCGGGGTGCAAATTGGAGCAATCCTTTGTGCCTCGGGCTGGAGTTTGCGTATATGTCAGAGAGGACATATGTTCTCGATACCTCGGCAGTCTTGAAGGTCTGGACCTGTCCCTCCTTTGTTTACGCGTAGACAGCGATGACCATCCACGCGTCTACGGGTGCCTCTATAGGTCCCATAGCGGTAATGCCGAAACAGACCGACTCATTGACCACGGGCAAATGGCTACAGATTCCTTGCTACAACAGGTCCCATCCGCAGAGATCATAATCCTTGGCGATCTTAACGCCCACCACGCCGAATGGCTCGGTTTGCGTTTAACCGATCATGCGGGGAGATCTGTTTATGATTTTGCCTTGGCACATGGTCTAACACAGCTGGTTACATCGCCTACGCGGATTCCAGATGTGGAGGATCATACACCTTCCCTGTTAGACCTTCTGCTGACCTCACATCCGAACGGATATCAGGTTTCCGTCGATGCCCCTCTCGGCTCTTCGGACCACTTTTAGATTCGGAGTGTGGTGCCACTCACGCTCCCCTCGCGGCTGCGTTCTGTGGGTTGCCGTCGTGTTTGGCATTATAGGTTGGCGGATTGGGACGGAATGCGGTCTTTCTTTGCATCCTACCCATGAGGGCGGGTTTGCTTCTCGCCGGATGATCCCAGCGCTGTTGCTGACTCTGTCACTGATGTGGTGCTACAGGAAATGGAAATATTTATCCCATCATCTGTGGTACCCATCGGAGGCAAATCTCAGCCTTGGTTTGCTCGCTCTTGTAAGACTGCATTACGCAGTAAGCAGGAGTGTTATCAAGCCTGGGCTGCGGCTTCGGCGACTCGGGATCTAACACCAGCATACTTAAAAAGAAGTATAACTTCGCCTCCAGGTCCTTCAAAAGAGTTATTGCCAAGGCAAAGTTCCGTGCACTCTGGTCTCTCGTCAAGGCTGTCCAAGGGAATTTCTGTAAGCCATCACTACCATCTCTGCACAGGGAGGACGACTCACTGGCCCAAGCCGCAAAAGACAAAGCCGACCTTTTAGGCTCCCCTTTTTACGTCCAACTCGACTCTTGACGACGGGGAAAAACCCCGCTGACCATCCCGCGGTGTGAGTGCTCCATGCCGGATGTGCGGTTCTCACAGCGCTCGGTTCGCACAGCACTCCTCTCCCTGGACATCCACAAGTCGAGTGGGTCTGACAGAATCCCCACAATTGTGCTGAGGACGTGTGCTCCGGAGTTGTCACCGGTACTAACGCGTCTTTTCCGGTACTCCTAGTCCCTAGGCGTAGTCCCGAAATAATGCAAAACAGCTTTTGTCCACCCCATCCCTAAAAAAGCGACCGCTCAGACCCGTCCAACTACAGGCCTATCGCCATCACCTCCTTGTTCTCCAAAATAATGGAATCCATTATTAACTGACAGCTCATGCGGTACCTACAGGATCACCAGCTGATTAGTGACCGCCAATACGGTTTTCGTCGGGATCGATCAGCTGGTGATCTTCTGGTCTACCTGACTTATAGATGGGCGGAGGCAGTAGAGTCCAAGGGGGAGGCGTTGGCCGTTAGTTTGGACATTGCGAAGGCCTTCGATCGGGTTTGGCACAAAGCGCTTCTTTCGAAGCTCCCTTCCTATGGGCTTCTTGAGAAATTGTGCAATTGGATCACTAGCTTTCTTGCAGATCGGAGCATCAAGGTCGTTGTAGATAATGCATGCTCCGACTACAAGCCTATTACGCTGGTATTCCACAAGGCTGTGTGCTATCACCATCGTTGTTTCTTCTGCATATCAATGATATGTTGCTAACTTGTAACATTCATTGCTATGCGGATGAAAGCACTGGTGATGCTCTATACACCGGCCGTGCCAATATTTCTCGGGAAAACATCGCCGAGTACCGGAACAAACTTGTGTCTGAAGTCGAGTCTTTGCTGAACAAAGTCTCGGATCGGAGGCGACTAAATCTAGTCTAGTTAAATCCTCAAAAGACACAAGTTTGCCCGTTTACCGCTAAAAAGAACCACTTTGTCGTATCTCCCCAGTTTCATGGCACTCCCCTTCTTGCCTCCGTCAGTATCGGAATCCTCGGAATCGAAATATCGAGTGACGTGTAGTTTCGTGGTCACTTGGAAGAGAAGGCCAAATTGGCCTCTAAAAAGCTTGGCGTGCTAAGCAGAGCGGGACAGTATTTCATGCAGGCACACCGCCTGCAACTTTACAAGGCACAGGTTCGACCTAACATGGAATACTGTTCCCATCTCTGGGCAGGGTCTCCCCAGTGCCAGCTGCTTCCACTTGACCGCATCCAGCGCAGAGCGGCTCGAATCGTCGACGACCGAGTCCTTTCCGATCGGCTCGATTCATTGGCACTGCGAAAAGATGTTGCATGCCTTTGCATTTTTTTCGCATTTACCACGGGGACTGCTCTGAGGAATTGGATTAATCTCAGCCGCCAAATTTCACGAACGCACATCGTGGCTGAACTTCCGATACCATCCACACCATCTGGTTGATTGGCGGTCCACTACTGTGCGATTTAGAAGATGTTTTTTTCCTCGCACGACTTCCTTGTGGAATCGATTACGATCAGCGATTTTTCCGGACCGATACGACTTAGGAACCTTCAAGAAAAGAGCCTACTCCTTTTTAAAAGGCCGGCAACGCATCTGCTATTTCCCTGGTTCCCCTGGTGTTGCAGTTGTTCATGGGCGGCGGTAGTCACTTACCATCAGGTCAGCCGCATGCTCTTTTGCCCCCTCTCCTATAAAAAGACGATATTTAGCCATTACTATACTACATACTTAATATTCGAAATGAATGTATTTTAACTTTATTTTTTTAATGTTTATATCATTGATATAATTTATTATATTATATCAATGATATTTTTAAATGACTTTTATAGTGAATTTAATTATTATTTAATAATAATGCGCCGTCACATCTAGTTTTAAGTGTTTAATCCGGAAACATTTCACGGATTATAAGTAGTAGATTTTTGTAATATAAACTAGAAGCATTAAATTCACAAATTGTAAGTGTAGCGAATCTCGCTTTCATGTAACTGTGCATATTAGAATTGTGAAGGAAAACATCATGAGGAAACCTGCATTTCTGACAATATAAGAAAAAAAATATGTCGAAGACATGTGAAGTTCGCCAACACGAATTGGGGCAAGGCGGGGGACTTTTCCTTGCCCTAAAACCCTCTCAGAAATGAGAAGAGGCCTATGCCCAGCAGTGGGACGTGTATATAGGCTGTAACTTTTACTTTTAACATGCATAGATGAAGTGTGAGTGCCCCTAGGCAAGACCGAGCGACGATTTGCGTAAGACGGCTGGTAGCAACTGTGGGTAAAGCCGAAGATCAAGCCAAGTGGCGCGCTTTGAAAGAGACCTGGAGGGCAGTGGACTGCCGCATCGTGATGATGATAATGATGATGATATGTGTTGATACATAAAGAAACAAGTGGTAAAACTCTTTAATATAAATACAATGAGAACATCATCAATGTAGTCGAAGTCAATTAAATACTATTATACATTATATTAAGGTTACCTCAAAAACTACTGGTCCGATCAAAATTATATGGGACCACATGAGAAGTACCAGCTTTTAAATAAATAAAAGAATAATCGAAATCGGTTCACCTAGAAAAAGTTTTGAGGACACATAAAAAATACAGTCGAATTGAGGACATCCTTCTTTTTTGAAGTCGGTTAAAAATAGATAAAATTATCTTTAAACATAGAAATTATTAGCAGCACTTTCAATCACTTTAGAAAATGCAGAACTCGCAAGTGATAAATCGATACTTAGAAGTATATCAAGCGATGCAGTGGGCTAAGGCTTTCCATTTTAGTCCTCAGGGGTGTTAACTTATCTGCATTTGAATTGTTAATTGAGGTTAGTTGAAGGTGCCTATAGCCCACAGCATCCACTTATGTGGTTGGATATATATAAAAGACTTCTATGTATACCACTAGATGGGCTCTGCGGCCTTAGTACATTACGTACTGAGTAACGGTTGATTCTCCGTAACTCCTTTAATGAACCGCAACCATTATTTTCGGCAACCTAAGGCCTCTTTTCCATTACACGGTTTCTCGCCGTGAAAATCTACGGTTAATTCGCCGCGTGTAGGCACGGTCGTCAGTGTGGTATGGATCACTATATGAGCTTGTCGACATGCACGGTGGCGCCAAGGCACGGCGCCGCGGCCGCGTGCGCCGTGACTGCCCCTCGGCGCGCCGCGTCTACGCACGGCGTGATTTTCACCAGTGTTGTATGGCAGTCTATCGGGGTGTGTCGACGGTGCCGGACGTACTGTTACATCCCTATTCACACCGTCACATCACTATTTGTTAAAGTAATGCCGGCTTGCAATTATTGCGGGCTTATTTAATACAATCAGCAATAATTTTGCTATAAATATGCGAGACTTCCCTAAAAAAAGTTCAGTTGGTTGTTCTTCAGCTAAACTGCTCTCCAGCTACGGACCCGGTTCTTGCCTGCCGGCTGGTTATCAGTGAAAGCTAAGAATATACTACGGGTCTAACCTGCCCTTCACCAGGGCTATCGCGCTACTATAATCCAAGTCGCGTATAAGTTTTATGTAATAATAGAAATTCTGTGTCCGAACTAGTGTATAAATAAAAACTTTTAATTAATAAATAGTTGTCAAAATTTCAGTACTGTCTTTTTTTTTAAAAGTGCTGAATAGGACAAACTAACATTTGGTGTCAGAAGAAAAGGGATTTCTGAAGTCCCTCGGGTCGCCTACTCCTGACGACGACCAGCTCCACACAGAAATCGGTCCAGACCCGCGATCCCGAACTAGCAAGTTGGCCACCTGCTGTCTCTGCCTGTCTTCCTGACGCTGTAAAAGGCCGCCGCCAACCCTAGTCATCGCAGACAACGTGTCAGCACCACTCCATTGTGCGTGAGGGTTTTTCTGACCAGCACCGATTTATTGACTACACAAAATACATCGCGACACTTGGTTTGAGCACTGACCCGTACCAACCGCAAACGCTGCACATTTCATCACTTCCGCCGCATCGTCGCACCGTCACCCGACACCGACGTCACCGAGCTGCCACTGTTTCCATGAAATCGCCGTATCTACTAATAATACTGTGAGTGTTGTTTATTCGATTTATGTTAATTTATTTTCGTCATTTGCATTATTTTGCGTGTGGATATTTCATACTTTTAATTTCCCACTCCGTTTCACATAATTAATTCTTTAAAATGGTTAATGAAGGTAGTAAACTTGAAAAGAAAAGCGTTCAGTCGTGCTCAAGTTTGCAGACTGTAGGCATAGAAGAATTAAATCTTTCAATCCTCACTAAATTTATTAAGACATTCGATGGTGACAGGAATAAACTATCACCATTTATTAGAAATTGCGAAAATGCTTTAAACCTAGCTACTGCGTCACAACAAAGTATCTTATTCAAATACATAATTTCCCAACTGGAAGGCAAGGCTGAGTCCGCCTGCTCCCTTAAAATTTTTGAAACCTGGTCTGAGTTAAAACAATTTTTAAAATCCACATTTGGTGAAACCAAACATAGGGATCACTTACTTTTAGACTTACAAAGTTGCAAACAAAAATCAAACGAATCTGTCACACAGTATAGTTTACGAATAGAAACATACCTCACACGTTTACAGACGGACATTACACATTCCACTAGGGACCCTGGTGAATTAAGAGGTAGAATCGCCAGTACAGAAGACTTGGCGCTACATACCCTTTTACTAGGCTTACCTAGCCACATTTCAAATATCGTAAGGTGTCGTAATCCTACCTCTTTACAAGAAGCTATAAATCTCGCTATCCAAGAAGAAAAATTACAAAATTATATTCAATCTACTCGATCTTCCGAATATAAACCAAAGTGTAAAATTTGTGGTAAGTTAAGCCATTCAGAAAAAACATGTTTTTTAAATCGCCAACGTCATATTAACAACCTTCAAAGTGAAATCCCAGATCAGGCTCAACCTTCTATGTCTCCATACCCGCAAAATAATAACTTTTGTAGATATTGTAAAAACATGGGTCATGATATATCTCAATGCCGTAAACGCCAATTTAACAACTCTCGCAAAAATAATAACTATACCAATCAATCTCAAAAACAGGTACATAATCTCACACCAATAAGCGATTTTGATAATAAAATTGATAATTCAAACTCTGAACTAGATGAAAATTTAAACTAAATAAGGTTCCGGTTACGCGTCGTACGGAATCTTCAACCCAAACCGACGCTTTTGATCTCTTAACGAGACAATTTCTTAATACTAAATCTACTAAATCCTCTGAATCTAATACTAAACCTATTATAAACACTGAATCCAATTCCAAATCCACTGAATCTAACATTAAGCCTACTAAATCAGCTATACCAAATACTCCTACTAAATCTTCAAAGTACAATGCATCTATGCTATCTACCATATCATACAATGGAAACAACAACTTAAATAATGTTTCTGATCCGCATTCTAATTTATTTGAAATTAATTATAACAATAAATTACATTTGCCTCATGTGTATATCAAATCTAAATATTCTAATAAGTTACTAGTTCTTTTAGTTGATTCCGGTGCAGGTGTATCACTAATAAAACAATCCTCAATGCAAATTCAACCAAAACTAGTTCCAGAGATTGTTCAGTTTAAAGGAATCGACAAAAATACGGAATACTTAAAAAGTCTTGGTCACTTTCAATTAGATTTTATATTTCCAAATAATGACGTTATTTTCGGCAAATTTCATTTAATACCAGATTGTGTCGATGTGGAATTTGATGGTATTATAGGTAACGATTATCTCAAGTCTCATGATTCTAAAATAGATTACAGGAATAAGATTTTAGACATAAATAATCATGTTCTGCAAATTCATTTTTCCAAACCAGAATATACTATTCCAGCACGTTCAGAGATGATTGTAGAATGCTATGTTCTAAATCCCGAAGTAACTACTGGATATATTGATAAGTCTGAAATTCAGAAAGGTGTGTTTTTATCTAGTTGTCTCGTTACACTTAAACAAAACAATCATGTCACTGTATCAATCCTTAACACTAATACTGAAGATGTCAAAATAAAATCTCTTTGCGTAGTCCTAAACCCTTGTAACTTCTTAGATGATTACCTACATAATATTAACACTCTAAATCCTTCTAATCCCATCAACCAAAATACTATATCAAATAGATCCTGCGAAATTAAGAAACAAATAAGAACTTCACATCTTAATTCCGAAGAATCAACAGCCTTATTTGACTTATGCTCTGCATATTCCGATCTGTTCTATTTAGAAGGAGATACTCTTACTAGTACCAGTACCTTGGAACACAAAATTAAAACTACTAATTCACAACCAATTCACGTCAAAACTTATAGATATCCTGAATGTCATAAGGAGGAAGTTAATAAACAGATACAAAAGATGCTCGATCAAAATATAATCAAACCTTCAAATTCCCCCTGGTCTTCTCCCATTTGGGTAGTTCCTAAAAAACAAGACGCTTCTGGTCAAAAGAAATGGCGTATAGTCGTAGATTATAGAAAATTAAACGACGTCACTGTCGGAGACGCCTACCCTATTCCTAATATCACTGACATCCTGGATCAGTTAGGTCATAGCAAGTACTTTACCACATTGGACCTGGTGTCAGGTTTCCATCAGATTCGCATGAATCCAGAAGATGCCCCTAAAACAGCTTTTTCTGTTCCTAATGGTCACTTTGAGTACACTAGGATGCCTTTCGGGTTAAAAAATGCGCCAGCCACATTTCAAAGACTTATGAACACAGTCCTTGCTGGTCTTCAAGGTCTCCACTGCTTCATATACCTCGATGATGTAATTATATACTCTCACTGCCTCTCTTCACACATAGAAAAACTTAAACTAGTCTTCGATGCTCTCAGAAAACACAATCTTAAGTTACAACCAGATAAATGCGAATTCCTACGACGAGAAGTCGCGTATCTTGGTCATATCATCACTGACAAAGGCGTCTCTCCAAACCCTGACAAAGTCAAGGCCGTATCCAAGTATCCGACACCCAGAAATCCAAAGGAAATAAAATCATTTCTCGGGCTAATAGGATACTATCGAAAATTCATAAAGGATTTCTCCAAAATTACTAAACCTCTAACTTCACTACTTCGTAAAGATGCTTCTTTCAATTGGACTCAAGATCAAGAAAAAGCTTTTAATACTCTTAAATCAATGTTATCTAATGCTCCTATCCTTCAATATCCTGATTTTTCTAAAGAATTCATTCTTACTACTGACGCCTCTAACTATGCTCTAGGTGCAATACTTTCACAAGGAAAAATTGGCGAAGATCTTCCAATCGCGTATGCCTCTCGAACCCTCAACAGAGCCGAAGGTAATTACAGCACTACAGAAAAGGAACTTTTAGCTATTTTATTTGGTGTGAAAACCTTCCGACCCTATCTCTATGGACGCAAATTTAAAATTGTGACCGATCATCGCCCCCTCGTTTGGTTATTTAATTGTAAAGATCCTAGCAGTAAACTAGTTCGATGGAGACTTAAGTTAGAAGAATACGATTATGAAATTGTCTATAAATCTGGGAAAACTAACCTCAACGCTGATGCACTATCTCGCTCTCCTATAATATATCCTATCAACGATATAGATCTCACTAACGATATTACATATGCCAAATTTCTTCGATCTCGCTCTAGTCCTATGGTATATAGTATTGAAATCCGTGAGTTTAATCAAAATCTGTTAAGAACACCCTGCTCTACAATCGCCTATCCTACCTCGATTGATCTAGACTCATCTAATCCTTACTGTGAAGAAATTATTAACCTCCTAGACGATAAAGAATCTTTTATAAACTCCGAGAAAGAACTATATTCACTAAAAAATACTAAGGCTAATAATAAATTATACATCCATATGTTTACTAAAATTCATCACTATGATTCTTGTACTTATAGAGAACTATTTAAGGTGTTAAACTGCCTCCGAAATGAATTAGTTATATTCCATCCTGATGTAAAAGAAATTTCTATGTCTGATTTTTCCAATCCATTTGACAAACTAGAATTTATTATAATTTACGAAATCATATCTTTTATTTTCCATAACACACATATTAAAATTAATATCTACCACAATAAACTCATTTATCCTAAGCCTAACGAAATTCCTACGATTTTAAGAGATAATCATGACTCTCCCATTGGTGGACATATTGGTTCCACACGTTTGTATAATAAACTCAAGGATTCTTTTTATTGGAAAGGTATGAAGAATGATATTGAATCATATGTTAGGCGGTGTCCACAATGCCAACAAAATAAAGCTTTTCGTGCTTGCAATAAAGCTCCGATGGAGATAACTTCTACATGCCAGGAACCTCTCCAAAGAATAGCAACTGATATTGTTGGCCCTTTACCCGAATCAGGTCCGGAAAAATACAAATACATAGTAACGTTTCAGGACGATTTAACAAAATACTCCATGGCTTACCCTATTAATAATTCAACAGCTGAACAAACAGCTGACTGTTTGATAAAATTTATTTCTCATTTTGGCATTCCTAAGACTCTTTTATCCGACCAAGGTGTTCACTTTATTGCCGAAGTATACAAACAAATAACTTCTCTTTTCAAAATAAAACATCTTTTTTCTACTCCATACCATCCCCAAACTAATGGCGCTCTAGAAAGAAGTCACGCCACATTGAAGGAATATTTGAAATCTTACGTGAACGACAATCAAGATGATTGGCATAAATATCTCCCAACTGCTCTTGTATCTTATAATTCGTCTGTTCATTCTTCCACCAATTTTACACCACATGAATTACTGTTTGGCTGTAAACCAAACCTGCCAAGTTCCATTTATGATATCGAACCAACAGTCACATACCCTGATTATATAAAAACTTTAAAACAAAAGCTTATAAATACTAGAAACATAGCCAGAGAAAATATCCGCCGTAGTAAAGAGAACTCCAAGAGTTATTATGATAAAAATACTAGAAATATTACTTATAATGTCGGAGATATGGTATATTTAAAGCAGCATCATAGATTACGCAAAGCCCTTTCTAGCATTTGGAAAGGCCCATATAGAATTATTAAAATACATAAAAATAATAACGTTACTCTTTTAATTAATCGTAAACATGTCAGACATCATTTTGATGAAATTAAACCAGCCCATGATAATTCCCTTCCAGGGCCGTCGCGCCAGGACTCCTCGCAGGACCAAACATGATTACACCAATAACTGATAGTCCAGGTCTTTTCTACGATCCGATTGGTGCGCTGAAATACTATAACAATCATTGGAAAATAGTTACGTATTCTGATCTATCTTATATACAGCCTCATATAAAAACATTACAAAGGATTCTAGAAACATGTAAACAAATCTGTAATACACATCAATCTACGAAAGTCAAAACTGATTGCTGGAATATCCTAAGTCCTTTAGAAACTCTTTTTTTCAATGTTCAAAATAATTACATCTCCTTATCCCATTTAACTAATGCTAATACTACTCACAAATTTAAAAGGTCTGCCTGGATTGGTATAGGTGGCCCAATCTTGAAACAACTATTTGGTTCTCTGGACGAAGATGACGCTAAGGCTTTTACTGATGCGATTAATGCGGTTCAAGACGATCAAAGACACCTAGCTTCAATTATGAAAGAAAATATTCACTTAATAACTTCTACTATTTCATCTTTCAACAATACCATTGCCAAACTTAACGAAAACGAAAATATTCTTAATAACAATATTCGAAATTTAGGCAAAATTTTAGACACTGTTTCAGCTAATACCAATAAGTTAGAAATAATATCACATTTATCAATGACTTTTAGTGCCTTAGAAAGTTCATTAATGATACTCAATTTTAACCTTGAAGATCTAATCAATGCTATTCTATTTGGGAAACAGAATGTAGTTCATCCATCAGTGCTAAGTCCAATGCAGTTGTATAACGAACTGAATTCAAAAAATAATGACATTCTTTCTAGTCTGCCTTTACATCTATCTCTTGAGAATATTCATACAATAATAGATGTCGCAGAAATATCTTCATTTATCAACGAAAATAAACTAATATTTGCAATCAGAATTCCTCTAGTTACTTTTATAGATTACAATCTATATCACATATATGCTTTACCAACTCCACACGACATTCAAAATCCAAATACTTTTGCACTAATAAATCCATCCGCAAAATTTCTAGCTGTGACACAAGATAAATTAACATATTCCACGTTACAAGACTTAAGCGAGTGCAAAGTGATAAATAATAATTACTATTTGTGTAAACTAGGAAATATACAATACAGTGTTGGAAATCCTATTTGTGAAATAAGTATTTTAACTGAACTTGTGAAAGGAATACCAGAATCTTGTAATTATAAAATTATACTAGGTGAAATAAATTTATGGCAAAAACTTAGTAATAATAGATGGATATATGTCCAATCAGATATATCTAAGATATCTATAACTTGTGATGGTAAAATGAAAGACTATAATATTGTTGGTACAGGTATTTTAGACTTACCTAAATATTGTAAAGCTTATCATAAGCTACTACAGTTTGTTCCGTCTCAAGAATTCGAAATTAAATTCTATGTTCCTAAACCAAATTTTAATATTATAGAAGACGATTGTTGTTCTAAAGCTACTGTAAATCAAACATTACCATATTTAACTCCTATTAAATTATCTCATGTGAATCTTGACTCGTTACAATATGTTTCATATAAATTAAATCAAAACGAGGCAGAACTAACTAAAATCGAAAATCAACCTTACCATATTAAGTATAGCTATTATTTTAGTATAATTACTACCCTATTATCTGTTTCTGTATTTGGATATTTTTCTTATAAATTGTATAAATGTATCTGTTTTAACAATCGAAGAAACAGTACATCCTGTTGTATTAAAATTATGAATACCTGTATGACTAAACCTCATACAAATATTCGTGCAAGGTCTAATATTGAAATGGCCAATACAAATTATGATACAGAAAGTACTGATTCTAATACACCAAGGCGAAACCTTGAGTTATTGTAAAACTTAAAGTAAATAACATTTTTTTCTCTGTATTATACTTCATTAGTTCTAAGTTGAATGTTCTCCCGTCAACTTGTAATTACTACATCGTCACTTGGATTATACTCACATACTTCTTCTCTATTTCCGTATGTTCCGTTTTAAAGGAGGGAGATGTTACATCCCTATTCACACCGTCACATCACTATTTGTTAAAGTAATGCCGGCTTGCAATTATTGCGGGCTTATTTAATACAATCAGCAATAATTTTGCTATAAATATGCGAGACTTCCCTAAAAAAAGTTCAGTTGGTTGTTCTTCAGCTAAACTGCTCTCCAGCTACGGACCCGGTTCTTGCCTGCCGGCTGGTTATCAGTGAAAGCTAAGAATATACTACGGGTCTAACCTGCCCTTCACCAGGGCTATCGCGCTACTATAATCCAAGTCGCGTATAAGTTTTATGTAATAATAGAAATTCTGTGTCCGAACTAGTGTATAAATAAAAACTTTTAATTAATAAATAGTTGTCAAAATTTCAGTACTGTCTTTTTTTTTAAAAGTGCTGAATAGGACAAACTAACAGTACGCACGGATTCGTGACCGCTTATATACGCTGTTTCGCGATTTTATTATAAAATGAACATAAATCAAGAATTATTAATTACGTTGATTCAAGAAAGGCCTGTAATATGGGATAAGACCATCGACGATTATAAAAATAAGCGGCTTAAATATGATTCCTGGAAAGAAATATTTATTCATTTCCAGCCCACATTTGAAGATTTAAGTGGTGATGAGAAAAACAAGTTTGGTAAGTTACAGATATTTAATTATTAACTTTTTACTTATGCATAGTTGTTTTGATAGGAGAGGCGACCTTCGTTAGATACAAAATATTGTGCAAATCTGTTGCGAACTTCATTAGCCGCCAAACTTCCGCGAACTGCATTCGTGATAGGTAACTGGATTAGTTCCGATTCTGAATCAAGGGTGGACTCATTTTCACTCGCATTGTGAAACTGAAAGTTTTCCTGCTTATGTATAAAATTTTGCAAAACACAACATGTTTTCACAATATCAACTGCCAAATCGATGGACACATTCATTGGCCGGTGAAAAATTCGCCATTTATTGGATAAAATGCCAAACGCACATTCAACAAATCTTCGCGCTCTTGTGAGTCTGTAGTTAAATGTACGTTTTAATTGATCAAGCTGATGACCACCAAATGGACGAAGCAAGTGATAATGCAAAGCAAAGGCTTCGTCCGCAACGAACACATATGGCAAATCGTAGTCAATTCCAGGCAAACGTGTTGCATCGGGTAGATTTAATCCGTTGTTTGTTAAATTTTTCCAAAATGGGGTCTCTTTAAACACACTGGAATCACACTCCTTTCCGTAGGCGCCAACGTCAACAAATATAAAGTTGTAATCGCTATCTACTACTGCCATCAAAACTATAGAAAAAAAATGTTTGTAATTTAAAAACATCGAGCCACTATCAATTGGCTTAATAAGTCTGATGTGTTTTCCATCGACCGCTCCTAAGCACAGCGGGAAGTTGGAAGATTCTTGAAATTTGCTTGCAATGTGTAGCCAGTCTTCTTTAGATGGCATTTTCATATATTCTTTATACAGTTCTAACCAAATGTAGTGGCATACTTCACGTACGATGCAACTTATGGTTTTTATTCCAATTCTATAGCTGTAGTATAGGTCAGTAAAGGTATCTCCTGTTGCTAGATACCTGAAATATAAAACAAAACGGTTCAGGTTCAAATACTAAAACCCCATTTTAGGTCGGGGTCGATTCAGTTTAGGTCGGGGGTTTTCATAAATTTTGAATTTAATAATTATTATTTATTTATTTTCAGGGCAAATGGTGATGAAGAAGTGGACCAATATGAAAGATAGCTGGATAAAATATGACAAAAAAATTAATGAATGTAAGTCTGGTTCTTCAGCAAAAAAAATAAGAAAATATATGTTCTATGATGAAATGATGTTCCTAAAAAAAAATGTTGAGCATCGCAAGACCGATTCTAACATGACTGAACATGTTCATGATTCTAGCCTCAGTAATGAAAATTTTGATAGTGCAGTCCCGAATCAATCAAGCTCGGGATACACTGAACGGAGTGAGACGCAAAGGGCTAAAAAAAAAAGAAAAAATGAACTAAGTGAAGTTGACATTAGGTTTATGAAGTTTATGGATTCAGCAGAACGAGATGAGAAAAAGAAAAGCCGTAGTATGAACTTTTTTATGGGAATCGCTGATACAGTTGACAAGTTCAGTGATGAAAATATGATAGACTTTCAGTTTCAAGTAATTTCAATAATTAAAAATATTCAACAAAGACAGTGTACTCAGTATATACCTACATCAAGAAACCAATGGGATCAAGGCCATCAAGGATATTTAAGTGGTACAGCATCCTCAAATGCGCAATCGTCAACATATGGATATTCTACAGCTGCTAGATCGAGCTATGGAATAAGTCGTCCACAGACGTCTTCTCATGATTTTGGACACGGTTCTGGTTTAGAGCCAATCCACTACCGACCCGAATCACAATTATCTGTACATAGTGTAAATGCGGAAAGTATCTCGGCAGATTCTCAAGTTTCTATTGAAGACGAATTCGATTTTAGTACCGCACTTGAGTAGCATTTTCAGCGTAGTGTATTTTTTGATTTACTTGTTCTTAAATTAATAATTATTAAAATTCAATTACATGTAATAATTTTGTTTGTGTGCAATAAACAATTTTAAACTAAAATATGTCATTTAATTTTGTACCTACTTACCTCAGAGTTACAGCCAATCTTTCTGCGGGCGATATACTCTCTCGCATAAAAGTATCTTGATGTTTTAGTTCCTGGGATAATTTTTGGAGCAAGTTGTCGAATGTAGTTTTCTGCATTCTAAAATAATTGTAAAACTTGTCTTCATCTTCTCTCAATTGATTCTTGACAAGTGTATGAAACGCGCCATATTCCTCCCTTTTTTCTAAAATCGGATGTATCCAAAACCTTACTTCCCTTTTTTTTTCTATTTTCTTTTTCCTATATATGTAATAAGCAACTATAATCTTTTTTTTCGTAAGAAAATTCATGACGCAGCACGTCCTACACAGCCCGAGTAAAAAGCGCTACTAGCCAGTACTTACCAATGTCTCGCGCGGTGATTTTGCCGTATCATGTACAAGCTAGCACGTTTTTTCAACCGTACGGCTTACACACCGTACGTTTGAACAACCGTGTAATGGAAAAGATTTTTATTTAATGTGACTATGAAAATGTTGGCATTGTTTATTTGCGTACTTTTTCTACGTGATTTGAAGTTTAGTTCATATAAGTACGTGACTTTATTTCGTATTTTCCTAAAAACATGAACTGCGGTAAATGAAAATACAACAGCATGGCATATTTACCGTGCCAGCTACCCGCGTAAAATAGTTTGATTTAAAGTCTAGATTCGTAAACCCAATTTATTATGTCCGCGTTGCAAGCTAAAACAATAACTGAACGAGCTTGTTCTTAAGTACAAAGAAAGGCTTTTAAGTCCGGAGCAAATGTTGTTAGAGCCGTGTTTACAAGTCTCTGTACCGTACGAACATGTAGGTTATACCTTTATTTAATCAATGTTCAGCTGTGGACTTTTCCTTTTTCTTTTCTTTTTTTTTAAATAAACGTAACATCTACAATAGGATTTTACAATATCAGTATATAGTATAGTGGGGGCTGTTTACATACATAATTTTCACAAGGAAAAGCAGATGCGAGATTTGAAACTTAGGTCCTCAGCGTTTCAATTCGTTGATAAGCCACTGCGTCACGGAGCCATCGAAATTATTAATTTAATAATAAATGATTATTAATATTAGTTTATTTCGTTAAAGGTTCTTTAATATCATATTACTATTAAATAATTGTAATTTCAGTAAATTTATTCATAATTTTCATAGGCACATTTAGTTAAAATGTACCAGATAAATAATTACAATCGACTTCAGCCGTTATTTGATTCCTCAAATAAACCGAATCACGTAATTTTGAAATTTATCCCAAGGTATAAGGTAATTGGATTTCAAAGAATATTCTATCAATGTGAATTTAAATTGTTAATATACTACTTTATATTTAAATAATTTACTTGAACAATATTCGCTCAGAGGCTTCTTTTAATTGGAGTTATTAAGGTTTTAGTTGATATACAGATAATATTAGGGGATAATAATAGGGGGGATAAGTCGCTCGCGTCCGTAGACTTCGACCACCTAATCCTAGGCCCACCCTACACGTGTCCCTCGGGTAGTACTAAACGAGCGACAAAGCCGACAGGATAGACTCGGCTACTCGCCGTATGGTAGCGGCGTAAAATCTACCACCCCTTAGATCGCACCATGAGCCAAGA
This sequence comes from Parnassius glacialis, assembly GCA_033319125.1. NCBI lineage: Eukaryota > Metazoa > Arthropoda > Insecta > Lepidoptera > Papilionidae > Parnassius > Parnassius glacialis. Next base: position 37,927,323 of record JAVANC010000003.1, on the reverse strand, counting down.
AATAAAAGAAATGGCCCCGAGTTCCCGGCGCCCGTTTAATATTAATATGGCAGGGGTGCAAAGAATCTCCGGGAGAAAAACCGGCGACGAGGTTCGCCACCCGTCACGTCCTAGTGAAAGAGTATGAATGTGTAAGCCCAAGGCTGCTGTGGATACGAATGAAAGTGGGCTTAAAGAAGTTATTTGTGCTAGGGGTGTACGCCCCCGATATGTCTATGCCCACTTATATCCGAGAGCAATTTTGGGACATGGTAAGGCTGGTGTTGATGAAATGTAAGGAAAATGAAAATATTATTATGTTAGGAGATTTTAATGGAAGGGTTGGGGTGAAGAGATCTGGTTATGAAAGGATATTAGGAACGTTTGGCGATGAAAGAATAAGTGAGAATGGTGAAGACCTCTTCACCGTATGTGTGAAAAAGAATCTTTTTGTGGCGAACACTTTTTTCGCCATAAGAGGATTCACATGTATACATGGGAAAGAGGGGATGATAGAAGCATGATAGATTTCATAATTGTAGATGAAAGAATGAGGAGCGCAGTGGTAGATACAAGGATTTACCGGGGGTCCAACGTAGGAATGGATCATTACTTGGTCTTATGCCGAATTAATGGTATATTTAGGCGTTGGCGGCATCGGACATCTGTGTCTACCACTGTGTAACAGCGTATAAGAATAGAGAGATTACAAGATGAAGGTGTAAAAGAGAAGTATAAATGCAGATTTAGGGAAAATATAAGTGGGTTGAATGAATTGTGTATGAATGATTTAGACTTGAAGAATGTATGGAATAATATCAAGAAAGTTTTGGTGGATGCAGCCACCGAAGTATGTGGCGTAAATAAGAGAAAGAATGAAAGGAAAAGTAATACGTTGTGGTGGTATGATGAGGTACGGATGGAAATTGAAGCAAAGAAGAGAGCATGACTATATTTACTAGCAACCAAAGCTGCTAACTCTGGCGGTATGAATGATGAGATTGAAAGAAAAAAGGCAGATTTTATATGTATAAATAAGAGAGTAAAAGAAGTTAGTGAAAGGAAAAAAAAAGTTATAAATAAAAAAATTGTCAGTTAGCGCATTTCGAGTTCTAGTATTACTGCCTCGTTGGTATAATGGTCGTAAACTGATCGGATCCAAATTAGTTATTGGGTTTTTTTGTCAAGAATGTTTAAAAATAAAAAACTTTATAAATAAAAAATGGTCAGTTAGCGTATTTAGAGTTCTAGTATGACTGCCTCTTTGGTATAGTGGTCGTAAACTGGTCGGACCCAAATTGGTTATTAAGTTTTTTGTCACGAATTTTTCAATAGCAGCCTGGAGTCAGGAAGTTGTCCGTGTTTTGACCCCATGCCTAGTAAATTACGTGAAGCCGTGGATCCTGCGCCTTCTCTCCCTCTGATAGTGTTGGGTTACCATCCCATAGGTCTATGAGAGTAAAGGAATAAAGAGTGCACCTGTGCATGCGCATACACTCGGGCACTTGAGATTAACTGCCGTGACTGAAATTCGGTTTGGAAGATATAACTATTAGTTAGAGCATTAAATAAAAAAAAATCCATCACCTTAGTAGAGCTCATCAGAAGTCCATTGTTGAGCACACGCCTGCCACAAGAAATGGCACATATTATGTTATGCTTGCAATATTAAAAATGAACGTCATAATTTGTTTAATTTTTGGGTTTCCTTTCTATATCTAAGAGAGAATGCTAAAGCGATGCACATCCTTGTTGCACAGAGTCCGGGCCAGCATTGTGAGGACATTTGCTGATAGAAAATACGAGTATTACATAAAATAGATATATAATAGATAGAATAGAACAGAATAGAGTAGAACCATTTTTATTCAATATAGTTTACATAAACACTTATTGAAAGTCATTTAAGCTTTACCAGTGGTTCAGAAAAAACCTCTTTCCTGAAAAGAACCAGCAAGAAATCCAGTAGGACATTAAAACATAATTATACTATTACAATATTTCATACAATTAGTATGAAACAGCATGGTAGCGATCACCTCCTTCCCAGGGATTATCATTATTCATACTCACTTTTGTAGTATGATAATCCTTACTCAACAGATTTTGCCAAAAAGGAATTTTAAACCTTTTGATAGATGAGGCCGGCATATTTTCTGGGACTTTATTTAAAAAGCGTGTACTTTGCCCCATGAAGGAATCACTGACGCTTTGGAGTCGAGGAATTAGTATAACTTGTGCTTGTTACAATCATCGAACAAGTAGTAAGTACTAAATTTCTGGGTATAATGTTGGATCAAAATTGCAACATTTACATTTGCGACAAACTCGACAGATTTGTCTATGCAATAAGAAGATTACGAGTCACGGTATCAACTGAAGCTGCTCTATGTGCATATCACGGATATGTTTCGTCCGTACTCTCATATGGTCTTTTATTGTGGGGCAATTCAGTGGATATAATAAAAGTGTTTAGAGTACAAAAGAAATGTGTGCGTGCAATCTATGGAGCCTGGTGTACGGATAGCTGTAAGCCTTTGTTTAAAAAGTACAATATCTTGACATTACCATGCTTGTACATTAAAGAAGTATGCCTATTTGTAAAACAATATCCGGAACACTTTGAAAAGCATATAGATGTAAGTAAACGAAATGTAGCTCCTAGAAATAAACATAAGCTCTATTTACCTCAATGCAGACTCGAATTGTATAAAAGGAATTCTTATGTTAATGCTATAAGGGTATATAACAAATTGCCCAACTCATTTAAAGAATTGCCTTTAACTATGTTTAAAAAAAAAGTGGACACAATGGTTAAAGGAAAAATGTTTTTACGACTTCAAGGAATTTATATCTTATTGTGAAAAATAAATCTGACGTCAGTAATATTGATACATATATAGGTAACTAACTAGTACGTTTATTACATAATCTAACATTTTAAAAATTTTCATTTAAATTGACATTATAATTATGACTGTAATTAATTAATTTGTTTTTAATAACTATAAATGTATACCTTACTAAATAATCTGACATTTTAAGATTTATCGTTTGAATTGACATGATAATTTTGACTCCAGATAATTAATATGTTTTTAATAATTTCTATTTTCTGTTTAAATAATTTTTTGCATGTATACCTATAAAATGTTTGCACACCATATGTAGTGGTAGAATGTAAATGGGCCATTAGATATAATTTAAGATTATACTTTATAGTACACCTACATTCTGACAAATAAAATTAATTTGAATTTGAATTTGAATTGTTGCTGGTATTTGGGTCTTACTTGAACCACTGCTGTTTGGTTTATGTGCTTTCAAACGATCCTGTCTTAGGTTAAGAAGACTTTAGTTTTAGTTACAAAAATGATTACGTTTATGATCTTCGATAGTAGAAATAAAATATTATAAGTTACTTTATATATAAATACCAATAAAATAAAATAATATTGGTCGCCCAAGAAAAAGGATACGACGCTTCTGAATATGCGTCTGTGTAAATGCGTTTAAGTCCTCGTTTAAGGCTTACGAACAGAATACCGACGTTCAGTTACCGGACTAACTCCAGGAATACATAATTCATGAGCACTTCACGCATAGATGAATGACAATTTCCTCGCTTTTTACAACCGCATGGGGAAATGTTTAGAATACATTTCGGCGATGTCTCGGGTTCTGCTTTTATAGAATCGGACTATTGTGGAAATTCATTATGTTTAAGATGTGAAAATTAATTAGCACAAATAAAACACAATATTAGCAGTGGTATTATATAAATTAATTTAGTATACGGAGGGGAAAATAACGTGTCAAAGTAAGCACCCCGAACGGGCAGATAAGTGAAAAATAAATCGGCCACTTAGTCCAGGAGGAATCGGCGCTTGAATACCGAAAACTATTCCACCTCAATTTTTTTATGCCTTCTCTTCAAATTGTCCTACTGATGATATAAATGCATGTTGCAATGGGGCAACACCATATTGTTTAAAAAGATTTTGTTTTAATTCCAAAAAGATGTTATTTTTAACGAGACATTTTTTTTAATGAAATACAAATAGAAAAGGTTCTATGACTTTTTACAATAAAGTTAATATTTTTGTAGTTATGAATTTCTAAATGTTTGAAAACTCTTCCTGTTATGCCTAAAGAAACACGTGCAGATATACTTAAAGCTTCACCTTAATAACAAACATGAGAACCAATTTAGGAAAGGGAAATACGCATTTCGCAAGCTTTTTATTATAAGTAGCTGATGGGAAAATATCTAAATAAGATGGACTTATTAAAATAGATAAATTAGAAAAGTCTATCTCAAGTCTTAATGATTTAATTCTTTTTGACCAAGAATTTTGAGAATATTTCTGAAAAAGATTACACAATGATGTGCGAAAGGGCAATAGTTTTATCAAGAAATTCTGTTGATTAATGAACAAATATTAGAAAAAACACCAAGTAACCAAAAAATATATAAATCCATTGATACCGTATTAGATACAGAGGACGCTGTGCATTACCCACAGGAATTCCTTAACTCCCTTGACCCTTCAGGACTTCCTCCTCATACTCTAACAATTAATTTATTTTATATAACAACTGGATGAAAATTATCTACAAATTCTAAATTCTCTTCAAAATGTCCTAAACGATATTTCGATCTCGGCGGCATATCTCAAAGAAAACTAGCCTGCCCAGAATAGGATTAAAATGCACGAGTAAGTGTTAAGGCGCAGGTGCACTCACTCTCATAGTCCAATGGAAAGGCAATCCCATGGTTTTAAGTGCTTTCTGAGGCATGTTGGTGAAATACCACTAACATGACTCCGGGCTGCTACAAGGAAAAGTATAGTTAGGACAGTCACTGCGCCACGGAGCCGCCGTGACGCAGCGGCTTAGCAATGAGTTAGTAACGCTGAAGACCGCGGATTCGAATCCCGCACGGAACATGTATTTGTATGGTCTACAGGTGATTGTTCCGTGTCTGGATGTTTGTTGTTATGCAATTTATGTATGTAAACTCACTGCACGATACATGAGAAATTCTTAGTGTGGGTTTAACTATTTTTAATAAATTAAAAATAAGGATACAACTTGTATAGTCCCACCGCTGGGTATCGGCCTCCTTTCATTTTTGAGAGGGTTTTAGGCCAAGAAAATGTCAGCAAACTGTTAGCAGACTTCGAAATGTTTTTTTTACGTCTCATACATACATGTTCCTCTTTAACGTTTTCTTTCATCGGCGAGCACTTGGTAAATCAGTACTTAAAATTGGAATTAACAAAATGATTGACATCGACGGTGATCGAACCCATTTGCTCGCGTACCTACTGTTTAACTTACGTCAGGCGCTGTAAATTTCATACAGCAGTTTTTTTTTGTTTTTTTTTTATAGTATAAGGGTGACAAACGAGCCCACAGTCCACCTGATGGTAAGTGGTTGCTGCGGCCCATAGACATCTACACTACCTTCGAATACGAATCAAAATGCAGATGCGTTGTCACCCGTGAGGACTAAGATGGAATGCCTCATTTCCAGTAAAAAGGGTCTCTGGCCACCTGCACTCACCAAGCGAAACGTAGAGGTAAACCTCTACTTCACGCTGGTATTCTGTGAGATCGTGGTACTACCCCGGTTCGAGCCGGCCCATCCGTGCGACAGCAAAAGCTGCCGCGTGGCTCTACCACTGTTTAACTAGTGACTTAGCGCTTGTTGGTCCTGCAAATAAAAATAAAATAAAGTCTACTCTTAATTTATACTACTATCTAGAACCACTTCTTGAGTCACACAATCATTTAATTTAACTAGGAGTGATTAATGGGAATATAAGTAATGCTATTGGCATTATTTTTATATATTTATAATATTATTTATTTTTTATTATATTATTTTGGTTATTATTATATATTTGTACATCACATAGTGGTAGAATACACGATACCTAATGTAAATTTTACGAACACCTAACTTGCTGTATCCACAAATAAATTAATTAATTTGAATTTGAATTTGCTAGTAATTTATATATTAAAAAATCTGAAAAGCGGTTGACCCTGCAGGCCATCCCAGGAACTTCCCGCTTATCTAATTTTTAAATCTATTTAATTTTGGTTTTTTATTCTTCGAAAAGCTTGACCGACTTGAACATCTAATCAGCTCGAAGTCTCAATGAACACTTTCGAACGCCGTGTCGCCCATATCGATCGGTTGATTCGTTCTAAAGATATCATACGACAAATTTGTATTTACATACATACATACAAACACACACACACACACGCACGCACACACACACACACACACACACACTCATGAACACGCGCGCACACACATACACACGCAAGCACGTACACACACACGCACGCACGCACACTCGTACGCACACGCACATTACGCGCGCGTGCGACCGGACGTCCAGTTACAGGAATATTCGGAACGGCTTCCTAGGACCTCAAAACGTGAAGATCTGATGAAAACTAGCATTCTCAAAATCGGATCGAAATCTATAATTTCCTACTTATTAAAAATTATTATTTTCAAAGCGGGAAGTTAAAAAAATATGTAACTTCGTTTCAACGTGTCTCTGAAAATCCTACCTGTTTGCAATGCCTTTTCGGCTTGACAATACTGATAGGGCAAATAGCACTTAAACAACCCGGCTTCAATGTAAAACGCTAGTGAGCGCGTGGTAGAGCCGCGCTGCAGCTAAACGAATGTCAAATAATTAACAATTAAAAATTTTGTAGAACCGACTTCAAAAAAAATTATTAAGCATAACTCTAAATAAAAAAAAAACTATTGGTCAGACCTTAATTAAATTTATATTGAACCACATGTGAAACACCAGCTTTCAAATAAAAAAAGAAATCATCGAAATCTGTTCACCCAGTAAGAAGTTATGAGGTAACACACATAAAAAAACATACAGTCGAATTGAGTACCGGTTCCTTTTTGGAGTCGGTAGAAAAACTGCGGTTGCCAGCCCGCTCGCCATGCATGGCAACTATGGCAAATATCCCTCCTATAGAGCAATCTATTGCAGTTTATGTTCAGCAGTGGAATTTATAGGCTATAATACTAACTATTGTATTTCGAATGAGATAAGAGAAACCGGATACCCTTTTTACAGATAACTAAGCATTCCAAAATGTGCATCTTAGTCCTTAGTTTTTCCGTTTCTTAGGGTGATAACTGTAACTTAGATATAGAATTATGTGGAACACAGCATCTAATTCTTCTCTGTTAGACTTTTTATCAGCCTTAGTTATATGAAAAACAATATGTAGACTTTGGCAATTTCAGTAGCCTCTGATTGGTAATGTAATTCGTCACTTCGGGATTGAATAATCGGATGAAGCATTGTGTATTTGTCGTCAGGGGTGATACACCTACAATTTGCTTCTTTTTTCTCTTGATTTTTTTTTTGGGAAATTTTATCGAAACGACATTCCAATCCCATCATACCTTATACTAACTACAGCTAACACTATAGAACAAATAAGGAAAGTATAATTATGATTATTAATTAAATCACTACACTAAATAGAACCTTTCACTTATACTGAAGATGTAAAGATAATTATTCCGTCCTAGTAACAAAACGGAATAACTCTCTTGACATTCTTGATTTCGAATTTGATAAAACCCTTTGCACTTGATCCACCTCCAAACCATTTGCATTTAACACAGCCTGTCTACGAGTATATTTTTCGTTCTTGACACACTCCATCAATAAATGGTACACATCTTCAATCTTGTTATATACAATATTGGTTCGTAATCGAGCATAGATATATCTAAGGGCCTTACCATCAGGTGAACTTTATATTTGTTTTTCACACTTATTTTATTAAAAAAAGTATTGAGTCTCCAAAAAGTTGTTAATAAAAACTAAGTTATGAACTATTCCAATAAGTTTTAAAAATCTAGTTTTCATCATTCAGTTAAATTATTCATCCGAGTACCAATTATTAAATACAGCTTGCGGCTTAGTAGTGCAGTAGATTTTGTCGGCGATGCGAGGCAAGGGCTCGAATCCCGCTTATCAAGTATTAATATGACCTACAAATAATGGTTCCGGATATATGTGCTCGTTTCACATCTCTCTTTCTATAAAAGGAGGAGCTGAAATTATTGATTCCAATTTCTCTATTCACTCGACCGTATAAAAGTATCTTACAAATTCCTGTTTCACCTCTCTATCTGTCCCTTTACATGATGTGTTTCAAGTACTTATGAAATATAATACGATTTTAATTTTCCTTTACATTTGACCGTGCAAAAACATTCTGAAAATTGCTACGTATCATTTCCCTATCTGTCTCTTAACAAGAAAATAATTAGTGTTTCATAAACTTATACATACTCGTACATACATACATTATAGCCTATTAAAGTCTACTGGTGAACAAAGCCCTCATAGGTAGCCTCATATTTTGCCATAGTTGCCACGCTTGGCAGTCGGGTTGGTAACCACATTTTTTTATAATTTTGAGTTTATATCAGGAAGATGCTTCTGTCCTGTTTTTTTTTTCAGAACCTCTGTCGCCTCTTACGACTACTATGGGACGATATTCGGTAGTTGATATACTTACAACGCCGCTACACAGTTAATCCAAAAACCCGTGACTTCTGTATCTCTATATCCCTCTCTTTGAATAAAGAGAAAAACATAATCGGCACGTTAAAAAATTCTTTATATATTAGTTTGTTTCATTTCCCTGTCACTATCTTTACAAAAAAAAATGATTTTTCATAGACATAATATGAAACACAATTAGCAATTAGTAAATTTTAGATTTGAGAACTTTACCGTCAGGAGACCTGACAACGGCAAACTATATCGAAGTAGGAGAAATTAGTTACCAAGCTATTATGTATTGCCTTGGACTAAGACAGAGCAGCATTGAGCTCCTATTTTACGCTGGTATTCTATGAGAGCGTGGTCCTTCCACGCTTGAGATGATTCATTCGTGCTACAACCATAATATAGCAGCGTATCTTTACCACGTTAACAGATTGGATTTATATTTAAGATATTCTTCAGTGACTATTCATTTTGTCATTTTTTTGTTTTCACAAATAAATTCCATGTTTCTCAGATAAAATGAGCCCAGACCACTTCTGGCATCACTCTCTATCTTTTTATAAAGTTTCATTGCAATCCGTTCAGCCGTTCTGGACATTAGTCCGGACACACAGACAGACATCAGTCTGGGTCTGTATAAGATAGTTATTAAATTAAAATGTTGTGGAAAATAAAAAAGGCATTTGATAAACGAAATTATCTTTCTTTACCTCATGAAAGTTAATTTAATAATATATTAAGTACTTAAACTTACCATTACTGTTAATTTTTATAATCTAGTGTGAGTACCCCAAAAATAAACAAACATGTGAAGTTTTTTTTTTATATGATAAGGGTGACAAACGAGCACACAGTCCACCTGATGGTAAGTGGTTGCTGCGGCCCATAGACATCTACATCTATCCTCTATTACAAATCAAAATGTAGATGCGTTGCCACCCGTGAGGACTAAGATGGAATGCCTCATTTCCAGTAAAAAGGGCCTCCGGCCACCTGCACTCACCAAGCGAAACGCAGAGGTAAACCTCTACTTCACGTTGGTATTCTGTGAGGTCGTGGTACCACCCCGGTTCGAGCCGGCCCATCCGTGCGACAACAAAAGCCCGGTTTACGACCAATTATGAAACCTGTTAAAGATCAAGCATGTAACAAGCCTGGCGTATGTTTTAACCCTCTGGAGGAATTAATGTGAAATTCAGGTTAATTTTTGTTTCAGACATTATATTATTGTAAACCTTCTATAATAAAAATAAATATAGATGTGAGACCACATAAGTTATCTAGTAGTTACTTTTAAGTAAAACGTCTATGGACTAATAAAGAAATCTTAACAGTATTTCGATAATCTAAAATTAGTAATTACAAAAATTGATCCCTAACAGGTTTCATAACCTGTTAGGGATCAAGCATGTAACAAGCCTGACGTATTTTTTAACCCTCTGGAGGAATTAATGTGAAATTCAGGTTAATTTTTGTTTCAGACATTATATTATTGTAAACCTTCTATAATAAAAATAAATATAGATGTGGAAACACATAAGATATCTAGTAGTTACTTTTAAGTAAAACGTCTATGGACTAATAAAGAAATCTTTACAGTATTTCGATAATCTATAATTAGTAATTACAAAAATTGTTTAAAAATCTTGTACTTTGCAATACGCTAAAATATAGTGGCCCTACTCCCCGCTTATGGTACAAAGCATAGAAATATTAAAAAGAGGAGAAGTGGCAAGGGGGCGTGTCTGTGTCCGCACGATATGATCAAAATGCTCAGGTTCTATTCAAATGGCCGTCTTTGCGTATTAGTATACTTTCAACCGTAATCGTGAAACAATATCAGAATGCCGTGTTATTCAGTGGTTTCTTGTAAAAACCGAAGCCAAAACAAAATCTTTGTAGATCATGGAATCACTTAACATATGTAAGAACAAGTATTTTACTATCTTTATCTTTAAAATCATGAAAAACAACAAATCTTAAAATATTTTTTGCTCTTAATGCGTTATTTTTGTTTTCAAATATCACTGCAACGGTACTATTTTGCAGTAAATACATTGCTCCTTAACCACTACTTATGTATATCGCTAAGCGACTGAACAAGCAATGTAAATATGACAAAACGATAGTTTATTTATGGGGATGCATCGTGTAGTACGGCCACTGTATCTTGCAATGAGTTAGTGTTGTGCTTGCGCAGATCCACTAACGTATGCTATCGACAACTATGTCGATTGGCGAATTGCTATTATAGTTTATTCTTTCAATTTGTCAACCATTTCAGCCCGGTGGGAAGACTGATGTGACATAATGGTATTTAATTATTTTGATTATTTTCACCGTTTAGTACACTGAATTCGTAACTAGCGATCATAAAGTAAGTTGCTTAAACAATTAGGTTAATCATCGGTGAAGTGTTTTGGGTTGAATTATAGTATATTATACCTTATCTTCGTGTTTATTCCATACTTTTATGTTTTCAAAATCATCGAATGCGTTATTATACCTAATTGGTATGGTTCAGAATTCAGATAATATTATAATAGTGACTTTTGCTAAAAATAAGTCAACATGATTCTCCTGGCTATTTATTTGTTATGCATGATGTTTGTTTTCATATATTTAACAATATCTTAACCAACTAGGGGTTTTTTAACAAAGGCTTGCCAGGTACATGGTGAGGTTAAGAAATTGCGTAGGATATATGTAAATGATAAATAAATTATTATCGTACATTTTCAGCTTCCCAAAAGATGCTAATTTAAAAAAGAAATGAATCGATGCCACAGGAAGGCCACCAAACTGGTTCCCTACAAAAACTAGTACCATATGCCAAAATACCTACTTTTTCAATACGCTATGACAATCTAAACCAACATAACTGGATTATTTTATTGTATTTGTTAGGTAGGTTAGGTACTTAATAATTTACGTTTAGCTACATATTGTTTATTTTTATTATATAATTTCCTGTGCATATCGTTTTTTATTTATTTTATTTTCAATTATAGTGCAATTTTAGTATAAATGGAAGAGAATCGATAACTTTCCAATTTAGTCAATCACTAATGTATATGTAAAATAAATGGCTTTTGTTTTTAAAATGCATAGCACAACGATAGCGACTGATATTTTTGTGTGAGTAAGTAGTACGGTGCATGGTAAATGTACGCTGTTTCTGTAGGAATACGGTTTATAATTGATTGTGTAGTACGTTCTGATTTATAAAATGCGGGTGTGTGCGCGACTGCGTATCTATTGCTTTTAATGATCTGCAAGTGTAGTAGTAGGCGGGTGGTAGGGGCCAACTGGAGACACCGGGTTCCGGTACATTTTCAACTACCGGGCATATCTCCTTCTATTATTATATCTATGGTACAAAGCGTGTCACTCAAACATTCTTTTTTACTTTAGAAAATGCCCAATGCATAACCGTCTTACGGAGTCTAGGGCGAATAATGTCGAACTCGCTCCGACTTAAACCCACCTTAGCCGCATATTATTAAATAACATCCACGATTAAAAATCAAAATTCATTGTAACCCCTGAGGACTAAGATGGAATGCCTTTTTCCTAGTAAAAAGGGTCTCCGGTTATCCACAATCATCATAAAATAAAAGACCAATATTAAGTTGCCATTTTAAAACTTCAACTTTCGTGCTACAATCATAATATCACTACAGCATGACCACGTATAAATGGTATGACATTTCAGAAAAATTAAAATACAAGTTACTTTTATGTGACCGTATTTTTTTTAATAACTGAGATGTACGTACATACATTTAGTACAAATATAAGCTGGGATATTTTCGTACATTTGTCTGCAATGAATGTTAGTTTTCTTCTCGTAATATGGAAATTTATTGCATGAAAATTCCTTATTCATGCCATCGTGATAAATGGCTTACAGAAATTCAAACGGAAGCTAGAACAGAACAGGTGTCTGACGTACGAAGCTTGCGTTGTATTATATTAAGCTTTTCACATGCTATTGGAACAAAAAAGTGTGCAATAATTTTTTTTTTTCTAGAATAACAACAAACGAGCATAGTCTACCTGATCGTAAGTGAATACTGTGGCCTATACACATCTACATTAAATGTAGATATGTTGCGACTCCTGCGGACTAAGATGATGTAACGTGTAGGTTTTACGTTGGAGTGACTTAAAGCCACAAAATTAACAAGTTAATAAATAGGAAAGTAAGTAAAATATTTCTCTGTTTTTTTATTTTGTTAATTACTTTTCATACGTTCATGTCATATAAAAAAATATCACAGCATTAACATGCACAAGCTTTTCTAGCAACTTCAATTCAATTTGCGGTAGTCGGCGTCTATTCTATGTTTTGCGGATTCGTATGCCATCAGATAGCAAATGTATGTATGAATTTCGCATTTTGCAGACTTCACTATACAGCGTGTTGATCTTTTAGAAACATATGGTAGTGAATATATATCGTGTTTCTAAAAGATCGCGAAATTTAATTGTACGAACATGCACTTTAAGTGAATGAACGTTTATTGTTTACTATTTGTGTGTGTATTTAGGGATTGGTAAGTAATTGTGTAATTGTTGGTAAGTAAATTTATCTGTCAAGAAACTCTCAGTAGCTGCCCGGCGTCAGAAAGTTTGTGGTCGTGCGGCTGATCTCTCACCGGTTGTGTCAAGTTGTAGTTACATCGGATCATGACAGTGAGCTTGTGTCTATGCACACACTCGTGCGCGGCCATCCCGTCCTGCACACATGGCTATCCCCCGCTGAGACTGGCTGCCGTAATGTAAATTTGGTCAGGAGGACAATATTATTAAATTAATTTTTAATTTTAATAAAGCCAATACATAAATCAAAAATATGTTATTCATGCTTATTACCAACTTGCTGACGCCGGGCAGCTACTGAGAGTTTCTTGACAGACAAATCCAGTAACTGATTTTGGCTCAACTTCACGAGCTCACGACCAGCAACCACGTTTACGAACACTAAACCAACGAGACAGCACTTACCGGTGCGAGGCCGCCACTCTTATTTTATGATTTACAGCCTAGATAGTTGATTAGTTTCATTATATTGAAATATTATCTTTTTTTATCAAGGGCTAGTTTGTATTACAGATTTGTTTACATTTAATTAAAAGATACTGCGTACTTTTAAGGTGAGCGGCATGTTCCGTATTTGATATATTTTTTTTTTCATTATGTTTCGGTATAATTTTATAACTAGAAAGAGTACAATTTCAAAGGAAAACATTTCGTCTTACGTATAACATTTCGAATAAATATTTTTTCTTACTGCCAAGCACTCTTTAACTTTGAAGCGAGCAACCCTCTTTTCAACTACACCCGCAACGACCGCTAGTAGCGTCCAACCCCCTCGTCAACGCAAGCACTAACGCTTTTGACAGTTCACATTACGTGCGCGTTTCGTTACCAGCAGTAGATAAGATCTCATTCCCCTGCTCCATCGAATACTAAGGCAGTTTTCCATACCTGACCTGTGGATACAAGACCAATAGTGGACACATTTGACCAGAAGATACATCACACCGAGCCCTTACCGGGCCCGGTGTGATGTATCTTCTGCTACGGCGGGCAGCTCAGAAATTACCCAGGTGAGTGTTTGCCAGGTCTTATGTGTACATAACAATTTAATTTATTATTGATAGAAGAAAATGAAACCAAATGTTTTTTTTTAATGAAAAATTCAAAATTTTTAATGAAAAAGTTATAAATTAGATACTTAATTATGTTCACGGATTTCTCACAAGTCAACTGATGTCATTCTGACAGAATATCAGCGCATCGGTAACTCTGTTACTGTAGCATTATTCTACGTCGGTGGGCATTTTGTTACTGAAATGCATTTTTTTATATTAATTAACGTATTTTTATTTCCTTGTAAAATTAATGTTTTGTAAAAGCAAGTTGCAGAAATAAATATGTTTTCTTTCTTTCTTTCTCATCTTTTTTTTTATAAAGGTTATCTCAACACTAGGATTTTCGTGGGGAGAGTTTACATACATAAATTTCACAAGGAGACACATCCAGACCCGGAACAATTACTATAATATAAATAATACGTGTTTCATGCGGTATTCGAACCATGTCTTAGCGCTGCAACTCATTGCTAAGCCACTGTGCCACGGAGCCGTCAATTATCACATAGGTATTCAAAATTATTTTTACATAGCGCTGCTTTATGTTCCGCAGAAGACTTTTAAATGAACGGTTGAAATGTGATATAAACGGAACGGCTCGTTTAGTAAGATGAAAAGTTTTAAATGGATGGTAATAACTGAACTCTTAACGAGAGGACCGCGGGCGAATGATGGACGAACTTTCGCCGACTCATCCTAATCATGAACTTTAAACTAAACCTGTTCCAACGTTGGATTATATTGGACTAGAAAAACTTTTGAAGTTGTGTAATAATCGCTTACAAAGTAGTTATTTTTATATAATAAGGACAAGCGAGCTCACAGTCCACCTGCTGGTAATTGGAGGCTCATAGACACCTACATCTATCTCGTAGATGCGTTGTCATTTCGAGGACTAATATCGAATGCCTCGTCAACAGTAAAAAGGGTCCCCGTTTCTCTATACTCATCATGCGAAATTCAGCAGCATTAAGCTGCTATTTAACGCTGGGTATTTACTTACCACGCATTCGAATCGAATGCTTTTCTTCGTCCATTCTAATACGTATAACAGCAAAGGAGTAAAACAATTTGCCAGTATATGTCTTTGCATCCGATTACAGTTTAAGTTTATCTAAGGTAAGAGTGAATTTATTTATTTACTTAGGTACACAAAAACAGAATAACATCAAAACTTGAACTACATGATAAGTGCAAAGTTACGAACTGGATGGTATTCCAAAACATGTACACACAACATGATATTAGGTTAGAGTAACGAGTTTACAGCACAAATACTTATAATCTATATGTATAGCGAAATATTTGGTGGAAAAATAAATCTTTATGAAAACGTTATGCATTTACATTTAAATTGTAATGCCTTGTTTACAACTAGCAATCCGCCCCGACTTCGCACGGTTGATTTCTGGATCTCGAAAACAACGCCACCTACCGGGTCTAATTGTGAATCTAAACCATTCTCTAATCATAATGATTTCTTATATTTACGCGAACACTACACATTGAATAAAACTACTTTTCCGCATTTTATCGCGTTTAATTAACTTAGAACTTAGAACACATAGCTGACGTGAAGCACCAACGTTCCGGGAAGTCTGCAGTTTGTGATCATATTCTAGACGGCCTCGCCATTACATTAGATTTGATAAACCACAAATTTTCGCAAACTAACATCGATTCCTGCCAAGGATGATACGTGAGGCTATTGAAATTAAAAAACATACTTATTTCAATAGAGAGGGAGGCTGGGTACCACCACCTGCTTGGGATCCTGTAATTAATAAAATTAAAACTAAACCCAAGCATTCCACTGCAAGACTTCAAGACGCAGTAAGTTCATTCTGCGTAGATCGAACCAAAATTAATAATTAAAAAAAACTGAAGGTACTCCGGGTTAACTCTGACATCGAGATGTCAAGCACCTCAGTCCCCCGTGACCATGGGTGCTGTAAAGCAACCGAAACGTTTTTATTTTATAGGATAAAGGTGACAAACGAGCACACAGTCCACCTGATGGTAAGTGGTTGCTGCGGCCCATATACATCTACATCTATCCTCGTTTGCGAATCAAAATGCAGATGCGTTGTCACCCGTGAGGACCAAGTTGGAATGCCTCATTTCCAGTAAAAAGGGCCTCCGGCCACCTGCACTCACCAAGCGAAACGCAGAGGTAAACCTCTACTTCACGCTAGTATTCTGTGAGGTCGTGGTACCACCCCGGTTGGAGCCGGCCTATCCGTGCGACAGCAAAAGCTGCCGCGTGGCTCTACCACTGTTCAATACGTCGTACACTGAACAGTACGTCGGGAATTAATAAATATAAATTAATTAAACGCGATAAAATCCGCAATGTAGTTACATTCATTCTCTAATCAACTTAATCACACACACAAAATTTCATCAAAATCGGTCAAGCCGTTTAGGAGGAGTTACGTCACATACACACGGACAGAACAATTATATAGTAAACGATATGCATGTTTTATATACATAAACCTTTCCCTTGAATTATTCTGTCTAAAAATGAGAATTGCAATAAAATTTGTTACATAGTTTAAAAGATCCAAGCTTACAGACAACGGGAAGCACTTTGTTTTATACTTTAAGAGATAGAGAAGTACGAGTATATCTAAAAGGTAATTATTTATTTTGTTATTAAATATATCGATATTATTGCTATAATTAATCTATAAGTCATTAAGTATTTAAGTCAGACGAATAGGTTTTTGCTAGGCTAAGTCGCTTCAACATCTCCGGCTGCATCACCATTTTCCATCGGTTGGGAGAGTTAAGCATTGCCAAACAATAGTTGAAAAAAATTACTTGTATTTAATGAGAGCGTCGACCTTCCCCCTTTGGGCGGATCTAGTCGCGCTGCAACCAATATAGCTGCAGTGTGGCTCTACAATATTAAATTATAGTTCCAACGTGAGAAGTCGTAAGTCGTCTGAAAATGTAGCCTCATTTGGTTACAGTAGGTCCTTTTTACTGAAAACGATGCATTCCATATTAATCATAAATAGCATTTTGCGATAAGGTTTCTTTTATATTCAGAGATTTTTTTGACCTTGACTAAAAGAGATTAAAAAAGAATTCCAGAAATGTCACAGAAATGATTTTCACGCGTAGAAATAATGAATTGCCGAAGGAGTGACAAAGTAAAATCATGCTACATATGTAGGTGTTGTGGTGGTGGTGTGAGTGGTGGAGTTGACAAGAGACGCCTTCAATGGAAGTTACGAAATTGGCGATATATTGGGAATGGGCCATATATATATATATATATATATATATATATATTATGTATATATGTTATATAGATTATAAATAATACTTATTGAAAGTTACTCTTTTGTTTAATTACCACTGGTTCGAAAAAAACCTCTGTCCTGGGAAGAACCAGCAAGAAACCCAGCGGGACTTTTTTAAATAACAGCCTACAATAATTTTATCACAATTAACCTCGACCACGAATCAAAATGCAGATGAGTTGTCACCCGTGAGGACTAAGATGGAATACCTCGTTTGCAGTTAAAAGGGTCTCCGGTTTTCTACACTCACCATACGAAACACAGCAGCGTTAAGATTACATTTTTGATGGTATTCTGTGAGAGAGTGCTCCTCCCCGGCCGAGCTGACCAATTCGTGCCACAACTACACCAACACATAAAAAACTACTTACATTACCTCTGGTGAGATGGTATTTCGCCGTTTAACGGAAGCCATATTTTTCTGAATTTATATATAAATATACTTATACATCTTGGAATTTATGGAGACCTGAAAGTGTACTTCGATATCTGCTACTGGAACTCCTCGATGAGTAGAACTAGGTGTGCCGAGATTGTGCTAGTTATGTTAGTTATGATGAGACATAACCCCGACTTGAAGGTGTACTTCGGTGAATGCTACTGGAACTCCTCGAAGAGTAGTAATAGTAATAGATACGCTCAATTTGGGTTCGTTTTGTTAGTTATGATTAAGACCTTACCTCCGAACAGTGGCGGATTATCTTTAAGCCAAACTAGGTTAAAAAGGCATGCGATAAGTTTTACTCTCTTATCATATTTTTCATTTATGTCCCCCTGTTAATGGTATTCGTATCATAATTATTTTGCAATTACTAAACTATATTATAAATTATAAATCAGTTTATTTGCAAAATATTAATTAATAATAATAATATATTAATATTAATTACTTTAAATAATATATATAATATAGCCCGTAGAAGGGCGCTGATTAGGTGCTAGGCTAGCCTAGGGCGCAGTCGACGTTTAATCCACCTCTGCCTCTGGACATGATAAAATGAGCTGAAAGTGTACTCCGATGAATGCTACTGGAACTTCTCGATGAATAGTAATTGCTGTGCAAATTTTGGGCTCGTTTTGTTAGTTCTGATGAGACCAAAATCCACAAGTCTAGTGGGCCTCACAGAATCCCCTCAATTGTGCAGTAGACGTGTGCTCTGAAGTTGGCACCGGTTCTGACGCATCTTTTTCGGTACTCCTACTCCCTAGGCGTAGTCCCGAAATCATGGAATACAGCTTTTGTCCACCCGATCCCTAAAAAGGCGACCGCTCAGACCCGTCCAACTACAGGCCTATCGCACTCACCTCCTTGTTCCCCAAAATAATGGAATCCATTATTAACTGCCAGCTCATGCAATACCTTGAGGATCACCAGCTGATTAGTGACCGCCAATACGGTTATCGTCGGGGTCAATCAGCTGGTGATCTTCTGGTTTACATGACTCATAGATGGGCGGAGGCAGTAGAGTCCAAGGGGGAGACGTTGGCCGTTAGTTTGGACAAGGCCTTCGATCTGGTTTGGCACAAAGCGCTTCTTTCGAAGCTCCCTTCCTATGGGCTTCCCGAGAAATTGTGCAATTGGATCATCAGCTTCCTTGCAGATCGGAGCATCAAGGTCGTTTTAGACGGTGCATGCTCCGACTACAAGCCTATTAACGCTGGTGTTCCACAATGCTGTGTGCTATCACCAAAGCTGTTTCTTCTGCATATCAATGATATGTTGCTTACTGGCAACATTCATTTCTATGCGGATGACAGCACTGGTGATGCTCTAAACACCGGCCGTGCCAATAATTCTTGGGAAAACGTCGCCGAGTACCAGAACAAACTTGTGTCTGAAATGGAGTCTTTGCTGAACAAAGTCTCGGATTGGGGGCTACTAAATCTAGTCCAGTTTAATCCCCGGAAGACACAAGTTTATGCATTTACCGCTAAAAAGAACCCCTTTGTCGTATCTCTTCAGTTTCAAGGCACTCCCCTTCTTGCCTCAGCCAGTATCGGAATCCTCGGAGTCGACATATCAAGTGATGTGCAGTTGTGTGGTCACTTGGAAGAGAAGGCCGAATTGGCCTCTAAAAAGTTTAGCGTGCTCAGCAGAGCGGGACAGTATTCCATAACGGCACACCGCCTGCAAATTTACAAGGCGCAGGTTCGGCCTCACATGGAATACTGTTCCCATCTCAAAGCCAGGGTCTCCCCAGTGCCAGCTCCACTTGACCGCTTCCAGCGTAGAGCGGCTCGAATCGTCGACGACCGAGTCCTTTCCGATCGGCTCGATTCATTGGCACTGCGAAGAGATGTTGCATACCTTTGCATTTTCTTGCGCATTTACCACGGGGAGTGCTCTGAGGAATTGTTCGGATTAATCCCAGCCGCCAAATTTTACGAACGCACATCGCGGCAGAACTCCTGATACCATCCACACGATCTGGATGATTGGCGGTCCACCACTATGCTATTTAGAAGATGTTTTCTTCCTCGCACGACTTATTTGTGGAATCGTTTACCATCAGCGATTTTTTCGGACCGATACAACTTAGGGACCTTCAAGCAAGAGCCTACTCCTTTTTAAAAGGCCGGCAACGCATCTGCAATTCCCCTGGTTCCCCTGGTGTTGCAGTTGTTCTTGGGCAGCAGTAGTCACTTACCATCAGGTGAGCCGCATGCTCGTTTGCCACCTCTCCTATAAAAAAACCTTACCTCTGAATTGACGGAGTGACTTGAAAGTATACTTTGGTGACTGTTACTGGAACCCTTTAACGAATAGAACTACAATTTATATTTTTTTTATTTTTTCCACTTTCATATGAGCATTATGTGTCGTGCATTTTTGGATTCTCTAATGTTTTCTTTAATTGAAATTTGACATATAATTATTGGAAAATTGGAAGTATAGTAATAAGTTTGTTAGGGAAAACTTGTGTGTATTTAAATTACTTTCAAAAAATTAGGTATAGGTAATCATGTTATACGTAATTCTTTTAATGCGCTTATGGTATACACAATTGGATTTACCAATATTTCTTTTGGTAACGCAAAGTTGAGGTTGTGATGTTTCTTATTCCACTCAAAATTCTGAAATCAGTGCTTTAATTCCTATATACCGTATGTCTTACCACTGAATTCAGAATGTGAAATTATTGTATTCTTTTAGAGTTCTTTAAAGTCAGCTTTTACTTTTTATTTCAAGTAGTTTTTTTTCTCTTACTATCTTGTTTTTGGTATTCATTTTATTAGAGTTTCGATTTGTTATTTTCAATGCCATAACGTTCACCGGCCCACTGTCACTTCAGCTTACTAATCCGTTGGGCTACGTCGGTTACTCTGGTTCTACTGCGGATATCCTCATTCCTGAGTTTATCACGCAGAGAAACTCCGAGCATAGCCCTCTCCACAGCTCGCTGAGCGACCTTGAGCTTCCTCATACGGCCAGCAGTGAAGAACCACGTCTCAGTTCCGTAAGTCATCACTGGCAACACGCACTGGTTGTACAATTTTGTTTTAAGGTTTTGAGGTATGTCTGACGAGAAGATGTGTCGTAGCTTCCCGAACGCTGCCCAGCCGAGTTGAATCCGTCGATGACCTCTCGGTCGAAGTTGGACTTACCTAGTCGGACTATTTGTCCCAGGTAAACATACTCGTCAACAACTTCGAGCTTAGTGCTCCCAACAACTACCGGCATAGGTGTGACATGGACATTAAACATAATCTTTGTTTTGTCCATGTTCATCTAAAGACCTATCCGTTGGGAGACACTATTGAGTTCATTGAGCATAGTACTTAGGTCCTCCAGCGATTCTGCCATAAGGACTATATCGTCGGCAAATCGAAGGTGAGTAATATACTCGCCATTGATGTTAATACCGTATCCTTTCTAGTCCAGAAGCTTGAAAATGTCTTCCAATGCAGCGGTGAAGAGTTTCGGGGATATAACATCACCCTGTCTTACACCTCTCTGCAATTGGATAGGTTTCGTACTCTGGTTCTGTACTCGGATAGCCATCGTAGCTCTACTGTACTGCAAGGCCCCAGGCGAGGATGGAATTACAGCGGAGCTTCTGAAAGCGGGTGGAAGACCGGTACTTGAAGTCCTTCAGAAGCTCTTTAATTCCGTCCTCCATGGTGGCATTACACCGGAGGCGTAGAGCAGAGGTGTGGTGGTCTTGTTCTTCAAGAAAGGTGACAACGCTCTCTTGAAGAACTACAGACCGATTTCCCTTCTGAGCCGCGTCTACGTGCTGTTTTCGAGAGTCATTACGAATCGTCTCGCGCGCAGACTTGACGACTTCTAGCCTCCCGAACAAGCCGGTTTCCGAAAGGGCTTTAGCACCATAGACCACATACATACCCTTCGGCAAATTGTACAGAAGTCCAAAGAGTACAATTTGCCACTATGTCTGGCGTATGTGGACTATGAGAAAGCCTTTGATTCCGTCGAAATTTGGGCGGTGCTGCAGTCCCTTCAGCGGTGCCAAGTTGACTGTCGGTATATCGAAGTGCTGAAGTGTGGACCGGCCATATAGCTCGAAGAACCGACAACCGATGGGGAAGAAAGGTTCTCGAGTGGCAGCCTCGTACCAGTAGGCGAAGTGTAGGGCGTCCCCCCACGAGATGGAGTGATGACCTGGTAAGAAATGCAGGAATTAGATGGATGCAGGTGGCTCAGGACCGTGCTTTGTGGCATTCTTTGGGGGAGGCCTATGTTCAGCAGTGGACTTGTGAAGGGCTGTAATGATGATGATGAACGTGCACCGAAAGACAATATAATGAGCTTTTTGAAGACAAATCGTGTCATAATTGACAATTTTGCACGAATCATATTTCACCGGTCCCTTAATTGAATTCTCGCTCGTATCTTTTGAACCTTATTAGTAAAGTTGTCTTTATTTCTAAACATAAAATATTTTATTGCAACCTAATTTTTCTGTTTTTTGGTAAGCGTATGCTATGGAATTATATGGTCCATAGACATCTAAGGGTGACAAACGAGCACACAGTCCACCTGATGGTAAGTGGTTGCTGCGGCCCATAGACATCTACATTTCTATCCTCTATTACAAATCAAAGTAATCCGGTAATCGAGCCGATCCAAACGTAAATTTCATAGTATGTAAGGAACCTAATTCCGATCCGCATCGACACCACTCATACTTTAATTGCAATTTGAAGTTTCGATTTACCACGTTCTCAGTGGTGAGGGCAAATATCGCGAGTAAACCTGAATAATTGAGAAGTTAAAAAATATTTCGGTAATCATTTTCAGGTATACTTATGTGAAGTCGGTCAACCCGCATTGGAGTCAACTCAATTAATGCTTTATTGTTCTGAAACTTGCTGCGGCCTGTCCCCAGTAGTGGGATGTATATAGGCTGCTACTTTTTTACTTTTAATAGGCCTATACACTGCTGATCATAGGCTTCTCCCATTGTTTGTCAAATAGTTATATTTGCAGTAGTAATCACGCTTGACAAGTGGATTGGCATTCGCAGCTTTTTATTGCTCTGCATTGTAATTAAGAAGATGCTGACTTCCACCTCATGTTTCAGTTTCCCTTTTGTCGCCTCTTACGACACCCACGAGACGAAATGTGATATTGGTTTCTATTTTGCCACCTCTACATTGCTAATATATTTCTACTCCCGTTCATCATTTCGATTCTCTCCACAGATTACGAAATAAGTTGGATATTAGCCGTTCTTGCCACGCTCGGCAAGCGGGTTGCCAACTGCATCTTTTTATTATTTTAAGCTTTAATCAGAAAGGTGCTTCTGCCCATCTTCTCTATATTTCTACTCCCGTTCACGAATACAGTTTCTCTCACGCGTTCATCGTGAATAGAACTACATTTATGAAATTTTAACTTTAATTGTAGTAGTATTAATGGTATTTCTAAATTAAAACCAACGCGAGATAAGCCGCGGGGTAAAAAGCTAGTTATAATATAAAAGATGTATTCTGTTGTAAATAGTAATAACTTAGAGTGCATCTAAGTTATGACAATGAATAATGTACGGCAACACTACCTTCTTTACTTATCAAGTCGCTCTGACAAGGAATTTATAAAAGTCACTCAAAGTTGCGACTATCTTTTTAAAATTAAAAGATGTTAAGATTAATAGCTTTTCTTTTTACGTACAATTTATATATTTTAAAGGCATACAAATTATATAATTTAGGTAGTGATTTTATGAGAGTATTAATATTTACACATTTTTATAATATACTAGCGGATCGCCCCGGCTTCGCACGGGTATTTTTTTTTGTCTTGACATCAGCACCACCTACAAGTTTGGTCTATTTCATCCAGGGACCTACAAAAACACACACAAAATTTCGTCAAACTAAGTCCAGCCGTTCTCAAGTGATGATCTTTCATACATGCGGCAATTGATTTTTATTTATGTAGATGAACAGTATCATCTTCCTAATAAAGACAAAAAACAAAAAACTGCTGTTGCCGTCAATCCCTGTTTCACTTATTGAGACACAATATTTTCTTTATTTTATTCGAACTTAGCCTCGGTTAAACATTTGCAATTTCTTAAGTGCTCAAAGTTGCTATCTCTCTCTCTCTCTCTCTCTCTCTCTCTCTCTCTCACTCACTCACTCTTTCGCACTTCACTAAATGATATGTAAGTTAAGTAAGCGATTAGTAAGCGATTGTAAGTAAGGCCGTCAGAATGTTGAAATTGAAACATCAATGATTGATTATTAAATAATTTATAAAGGCTTGTTTTACTGGGCTACAAAGCATAGCAAATTATAGAGATTTAAATTATATTTAAAAAATCTTTCTACCGTTACCGTTACAAACTATTAAAGTCCTCTGCTGAACATATAGACTTCCCCCATAGATTTCTCATAGGGTGATATTTGCCATAGTATCTACGTTTGCCAAGCGAGTTGGCAACCGCAGTTTTTATAATTTTGAGTTCTTACTAGGAAGATACATTTCCATCTCCCTCTGTCGCCGCTTACGACAAGCACGGGATGAAATGGGGTAGTGGATTCTTTCACCGCCACTGCACAATGAACATACTAATTAACCTCATATTATTCATTAATAGAACCAGGCGTTACTTTGCGGAAGTCCATTATATTCATCATATCATTGATTACTTCTCCAACTGTCGCCGAGTCATTACTCAAATAGAATGTTAAGACCTGTTTAAAAGAATTTATATTTGAAAAATTATTACCGCAAGATATTGTAAAATACTTCAAAACCATTGATTTAAAGAAAACCGCAGATTTGTGGGGGATTTCCGTTACAGTTATTGCGTCCATAATAGATTTAATTGCACCTCATCTTGCTATTATTTTTAATTCTTGTATAGATTCTGGTGTGTTTCCTGATTTAATGAAGTATAGTAAAGTAATACCTTTATTTAAATCTGGTAGTACATTGGTGGATTTTTTTTAATACAAATAAATTACTTCATAAAAACCAATTTGGTTTTACAAGGGGTCGCTCAACGTCGGACGCCGGTGTTGAGCTTATAAAATATATTTTTAATGCCTGGGAAAATTCACAAGATGCCTTAGGTATTTTCTGTGATCTTTCCAAGGCTTTCGATTGTGTTCATCATGAGACATTAATCAGGAAACTACAATATTAAGGTGCAAAAAATTTGGCACTTAGTCTTATTACTTCATATTTAAGTAACAGAACTCAAAAAGTCGTGATCAATGGTAAAGGTTCTTCCGGATCGGAAGTATCAATGGGCGTTCCTCAGGGCTCGATTCTTGTCCCATTCCTGTTTTTAATCTATATTAATTACTTACCTTATCTTGTAGGGGACAATCACGTTATAGTATTATTTGCTGACGATACCTCTTTAATCTTCAAACTCAAACGGCAGTTAATTAATTATGACGATGTAAATAATGCTCTATCGAATTTAGTACATTGGTTTTACGCCAACAATATGCTCTTAAACGGCAATAAGACAAAGTGTATTAAATTTACAATACCTAATGTAAAACATTCGAATACCAATGAGCTGTTAAATGGGGAGGAGTTGAGTCTTGTGGATACCACTGTTTTTCTCGGTATTACTATTGACGCGAAACTTCAATGGGGCCCCCAAATATCTAAATTAGCAAGCAGACTTAGTTCTGCAGCATATGCTGTAAGAAAGATTAGAAGTCTCACAGATGTTGAGACAGCTAGATTAGTGTATTTTTGTTACTTTCATAGCGTAATGTCTTATGGAATTTTGCTATGGGGTAATGCGACTGATATTGAAGCTATATTTGTTTTGCAAAAGAGAGCCGTTCGGGCGATTTATAATCTAAATTTTATAGAGTCCCTCAGACAAAAATTTAAAGAAATAAACATATTAACTTTGGCATCGCAATATATTTATGAAAATGTAATGTATGTACATAAAAACATAAATAGCTTTAATAAGAATAAGGATGTGCATACTTTAAACACTAGGAACAAACATAAGCCTGTAATACCAGTTACTAGACTCCACAGAATCAGTAATTCATTTATGGGGCATTGTATACGCTTTTACAACAATATCCCAGAACAAATTCAAAGTTTGTCAATAAACAAGCTTAAAAGTTTTATTAAAGAGAAACTGTACAAAAGGGGTTATTACAATATCAAGGAATACATGAATGAAAATAACCCCTGGGAATAAGGTAATCGCCACCATGCTGGTTCTATGAAAAATCATTTAAAATTGTATAAACGAAATTATTATAAGTGATGTTTGAAAAAGAAATCCCACTGGGTTTCTTGCTGGTTCTTCCCAGGACAGAGGTATTTTCCAAACCAGTGGTAAATAAAAAATGACTTTCAATAAGAATTATGTAATAATCAATATTGAATAAAAAATTATTCTATTCTTATCCTATTCTATTCTATTCTATTAAAGTTGGTAAAAAATCACTTCGCGTACATCCGCTCGATAAAATGAAATGATGTGTCTTACCTAGTTTGAAGAGCACCTTGTTTTGTCTCGCCGCTCACTTAGCGGTCAGCCACCGCAGAATATAGAGTACCTAAAGACGCTTCGTGTAGAGGCGAAACACATGTCGTATTGTCGTCAGTGGTGTGTCTTTCCTAATGTAGGGGTGTTGGGAGTAGTGGTGCTGGGATAAGTGGTGACGGTGATAGTGCACGCAATTGAGGGAGAACGGGAGGTGCTCTTCAAACTAGGTAAAACTCATCATTTCATTTTATCGAGCGGATGTACGCGAAGTAATTTTTTACTAACTCTAATATTATTATTTAATATTAACCACTGAACATAAATTTCAAATGATTGTTCTAGGAGTTGTTCACAAAAGTAGTCGAATGGCCAATTCGTACACACGACTTTCTGAGTTTGCAGTTCGCACCTAAATCATTTGCCTATTGTCGATTTAAGCTCTTTATAAAGTTAGTTTCAGTCGTCCATTGGTTGAAATAACTTCCCTCAGATGTTCTTTTAGCCTGTTTGTTAAATATAATGAAATATTGTATACGTACTGTTAGCTAGGTTTTCAATACAATGAAAAATATCGAGATAGGCTGCTACTTACAGACGTACGAGTACAGTTAGCTCGTTTAAATAATATATGAGAATTAGATTACAAATACTTCGAGGAAATTTGTAAATTTCCGCTCGTAAATTTTATACGCGGCAATTAATGTTACTTTCGCTCGTAAATTCTGCTCATTATTGGCGAGATTACCATTTATCTTGGTCATTGTATCGGTTTAATGTATATTTTAAATCTCCACATATAAATAAAATTAATGTATGTCTGCTATATCGAAATACGTTAACGGGCACCTGAAGCTAACTCCAAAAAAGTTTAAGGCGAAAATTTTTGATTGAAAATTTTGTTGAGGTGAGAGGGGTATTTGCACGCTATTAACATAAATAACCATCTAAACATGTCTGTGGGTCTGTCCGGTCTAATCTTCGGAATGGCTGTGCCGATTGTTTATTGTTATTACAACTTATAAGTTGGTGAATCGATATGGCTCACTATGGGACATAGTGGAGCGTTTGGTTTGTATATTTTCAGTAACCCGTACACGTATCTCGGTGGTTTGGTACACGGTGGTATTATCGAATTTACCATTGATGACCAATTTTTCAATTATATTACAAATGTTATTTATCACAATTATCTATATTGTTGTAATATAGTCTTGTTGTGTCTATTATTTACAAAATTTTGAACGTTTTAAGAATAGTTTTAATAAACTTAAAGGTTTTTTAAAGACAATATTTAGCCATTACTATACTACATACTTAATATTCGAAATGAATGTATTTTAACTTTGTTTTTTAATGTCTTTTAATTGTTTATTATACCTAGTCAGGTCATAAATTCTGTCACATGTTTAATGTAAAATAATTGATAAAAGTTTATTTATTATGTAACCATTTATATACCAAAATGAACTTAACAAAACATAGATTCTTATGACACTAAAGTTTATTCAAAATTACCTCCGTGATTTTGAATACAGGCCTTCAATCTGCGCGGCTAGTCGTCCATCGCAGCACGAACGAGGTCCATGTCAATATCGGCGGCTGCCTTCAAGGATGTCTTGAGTGACTCCAAATTGGGATGAGGCTTTGAGCACGCCTTTTCCTCCAAGTGTTGCCATATCTTGTAATCTAACGGATTCAAATCTGGACTGGAGGAGGGCCAGTCTTCGTACCGGATGAAGTCGATTTCACGCGCCGCCAGCCAGTCTTGTGTGCTCTTCGCTGTATGAGCTGGCGCCGAATCTTGTTGGAATACCCAGTGTCTGTTATTGAACATGGTATGAGAAACAGGTTCCACAAGGTTCGTCAGGACTGTATTTTGATACACAACTGCATTCGTTTTTACACCTTTCTCACATAAATGTTCCTCTGTTAAGCCCCAATAAGAAACTCCAGTTTCTGCTTACGTTTGGGATTTCTTTAAATTCGCGCCTTCACAGCTTTTATCACTGCTGGAGTCCTAACAGACCGAGGGCGACCACTTCTTGACCTTTAATCTACACTAGCGTCTTCATTGTATCGTTTGATGGTACGATAAACGAATCTTTTGGTTATATTCAAAATTTTCAGTATGTCAAAAATTTGAATTGGCGCGTAACCGCAACGATGCAATGCAATAACTGCAACAGGGTCTTCTTTAAGCGTCCACTCCATATTTAAAAATGAGTAAAATTCTAAAAAGTATACAGTTTTATTTTCATGAACAATTCGAAATTCGAATTCAAAAAACTTTTTTGTGGCCAGCATTCTAAAAGAAAAGTTTTTACTGTGTGACAATACTTATGACCTGACTGTGTATTATATCAATGATATTTTTAAATGAAGTCATAGTGAATTTAATTATTATTTAACAATAATGCGGCGTCACATCTAGTTTTAAGTGTTTAATCCGGAAACAATTCACACATTATAATTAGTAGATTTTTGTAATATAAACTAAAGCGTTAAATCCACAAATTGTAGCTGTAGCGAATCTCGCTTCCATGTAACTGTGCATATTTATTAGCATAATAGCATCTGTTTCCTTTTTTTTTAATTCACTTCGCTATCTATGTAAGTTGTGGTTACCTGTAAGAGAATGAACACGTAATATGTAGGCAGTGTTTCATTCTATTTGTCTCAGGGTTGTTTTTATCTGCTGGTGATCCAAATAAAGAAAAAAAAGTTCACCCGGCGCTTGGCGTTGGCTAAGTCGATATAATATTTGAGAAGTTTCACCAACTGCTTCAACTAGCGCAAGCCAGCTCTGCACATTTATTGATTCAATTAGACGTTTAATTAGCATCCACCATCTTCGTTTTCACTCGCATTCTTTTCATTAATGAAACGATCATTTGAAACTCGTCCGTAAATGACGCCAACTTAGTCGTTGGCGTACAAGAGGCATTTAACAGCTCCCTCACCCATCTTTAATCATGTTTTTCAATGTTTTTGAATAAAACTGAAGTCACAAGCGAACTTACAGTCCGCCGATTATTATGTGGCCACTGCGGCCAACTTCAAACAAAGAAGGCTACAGATGCTTTGTTACCTCTGATGACTAAGATGGAATGCCTCGCAGCCTTTAATTATACCAGCTACCGTTAGTTGGCAGAAATAGGCAAGGGTGTGGTACCTACCTAGACAAACTCCCAGGCAGAAGAGCAGTCCTACTGCCCAGAACAACTGTTCATAAACAGATAGAGCAACTACAGGAAAGCTAGAAAGAGCGACATAATTATTTTCACATACAGGCATAGACGAAGTCTTAGTGCCCACAGACTAGACCGAGCGACAATTTGCGTAAGACGGCTGGTAGCAACAGTGGGTAAAGCTGAAGATCAAGCCAAGTGACGCCTTGGAAGAGACCTGAAGGGAATTGGACTGCCGCATCGTGATGATGATGATGATGATGATACGTGTTGATACATAAAGAAACAAGTGGTAAAATTATTCAATATAAATAAAATGAAAACATCATCAATTTAGTCGAAGTCAATTAAATACGCATTATTAAGGATAACTCAAAAACTACTAATCAGATCAAAATTATATGTGACCACATGATAAGCACCAGCTTTCAAATAAAAAAGAATCACAGAAATCGGTTCACCTAGAACAAAGTTTTAAGGTAACACACATAATAAAATACAGTCGATTAAGAACCTCCTCCTTTTTTAAGTCGGATCAAAATAGATAAAATTGTCTTTAGACATAATGATCAATAGCAACACTTTATATTACATTATAAAATGCAGAACTCGCAAGAAAATTATAAATCGATAGTCGAACTGTATCAAGCGATGCAGTGGGTAAAGGCATTCCATTTTAGTTCTCAGGGGTGTCAACTCAATTTGAATTGTTAATTGATGTTAGGTAATATACGTGGTAGAGCCATGCTGCAGCTATATTTCTGGTATAGTTGTAACACGAATGGGTCGGCTCGGTCGGGAAGGACCACGCTCTCATAGAATATCGGCGTAAAATAGCAGCTTAATGCTGCTGTGTTTCGTATGGTGAGCGTAGAGAACCGGAGACCCTTTTTACTGGAAACCGACGCATTCCATCTTATTCCTCATGGGTGGCAACGCATCTGTATTTTGATTCCTAATCGAGGATAAATGTAGATGTCTATGGGCCACAGCAACCACTTACCATCAAGTGGTATGTGTGCTCGTTGGTCACCCTTATCCATTAAAAAAAGGTGAAGGTGCCTATAACGCACAGCATCTAGTTATGTCGTTGCATAAAATATAATGCCATATATCAAAAACTTCTATGTATACCACTAGATGGGCTCTGCGGCCTTAGTACATTGCGTACTGAGTTAATGTTGACTCTTCGGAAGTTCTTTAGTAAACCGCAACCATTGTTTTCGACAACCTAACACTTATTTTTGTTTAATGTGATTAATAAAATGCTGTCATTATTTATTTGCGCACTTTGTCTACGTTAACTGTAAATTTCACGGTACGCGAGCAAACCGGGTTCGATCCCCGCCGGCACCAATGAAATTGCTAATTATAATTTTAAGTGCCGATTTACCACGTGCTCGGCGGTAAAGGAAAACATCGTGAAGAAACCTGCATGTCCCATTAATAAGAAAAAAATATTTCGAAGACATGTGAAGTTCACCAACACGCATTGGGGTAGCGCGGCGGATATTTTCTTGCCTTAAAACCCTCTCAGAAATGAGGGGAGGCCTGTGCCCAGCTGTGGGACTTATTTATGCTGTAACTTTTTGTCTACGTGATTTGAAGTTTAGTTCATATCAGTTTTTTTTTATAGAATAATGGTGACAAACGAGCACACAGTCCACCTGATGGTAAGTGGTTGCTGCGGCCCATAGACATCTACATCTATCCTCGTTTGCGAATGCGATGCGTTGCCACCCGTGAGGACTAAGATGGAATGCCTCATTTCCAGTAAAAAGGGCCTCCGGCCACCTGCACTCACCAAGCGAAACGCAGAGGTAAACCTCTACTTCACGCTGGTATTCTGTGAGGTCGTGGTACCACTCCGGTTCGAGCCGGCCCACCCGTGCGACAGCAAAAGCTGCCGCGTGGCTCTACCTTTGTTGAATACGTACGTAACTTTATTTCCTAAAAACCGCAACTGCGAATGAAAATACAACTGCGCGGCGTATTTACCGTGCCAGCTACCCGCGTAAAATAGCTTGATTTAAAGTCTAGATTCGTAAACCCAATTTATTGTGTCCGCGTTGCAAGCTAAAACAATAACTGAACGAGCTTGTTCTTAAGTACAAAGAAAGGCTTTTAAGTCCGGAGCAAATGTTGTTAGAGCCGTGTTTACAAGCCTCTGTACCGTACGAACATGTAGGTTACACCTCTATTTAATCATTGTTCAGCTATGGACTTTTCCTTTTTCTTTTCTTTTTCTTTTTTTGAAGAAAACGTTACATCTACACTAGGATTCCAATATCAGAATATAGTATAGTGGGGGCTGTTTACATACATAATTTTCACAAGGAAAAGCAGATGCGAGATTTGAAACTTAGGTCCTCAGCGTTTCAATTCGTTGATAAGCCACTGCGTCACGGAGCCATGGAAATTATTAATATAATAAATGATTAATAATATTAATTTATTTCAGTAAATGTTCTTTAATATCATATTACTATTAAATAATTGTAATTTGAGTAATTTTATGCATCACTTTCATAAGCACATTTAGTTAAAACGTACCAGGTAAATAATTACAATCGACTTCAGCCGTTGTTTCTACAAATAAATCGAATCACGTAATTCTGAAATTTATCTCGAGGCATAAGGTAATTGGATTTTAAAGAATATTCTATCTATGTGAATTTAAATTATTAATTTACTACTTTATATTTAAATAATATACTTGAACAATATTCGCTCAGAGATTTTAATTGGACCTATTAAGGTTTTAGTTGAAACATAGATTTAAAAAATACTAGTTTCTACAAAAAAAAATTATAGGCGCCTAAATATTTATTAATTTAGATTTGACATTTCACAATTTATACATATAACAATGTTGATTTTATAAATAAAATAATTGTCAGTTAGAGCATTTAGAGTCCTAGTATGACTGTCTCGTTGGTATAGTGGTCGTAAACTGGTCGGACCCAAATGGGTTATTAGGTTTTTCTGACAAGAATTTTTATGGTTAAAAAAAATTATAAAAACATTGTCAGTTAAAGAATTTATAGTTCGAGCATGACTGCCTCGTTGGTATAGTGGTCGTAAACTGGTCGTACCCAAATTAGTTATTAGGTTTTTCTGTCAAGAATTTTTATATGTAAAAAAAGTTATAAATAAAAAAATTGTCAGTTAGCGCATTTCGAGTTCTAGTATTACTGCCTCGTTGGTATAATGGTAGTAAACAGATCGGATCCAAATTAGTTATTGGGTTTTTTTGTCAAGAATGTTTATAAATAAAAAACTTTATAAATAAAAAATGGTCAGTTAGCGTATTTATAGTTCTAGTATGACTGCCTCGTTGGTATAGTGGTCGTAAACTGGTCGGACCCAAATTGGTTATTAGGTTTTTCTGTCACAAATTTTTCAATAGCAGCCCGGAGTCAGGAAGTTGTCCGTGTTTTGACCCCATGCCTAGTAAATTACGTGAAGCCTTGGATCCTGCGCCTGATCTCCCTCTGATCGTGTCGGATTACCGTCCCATTGGACTATGAGAGTAAAGGAATAGAGAGTGCACCTGTGCTTGTGCATACACTCCGGCACTTGAGATTAACTGCCGTGACTGAAATTCGGTTTGAAAGATATAACTATTAAGTACAGCATTAAATAAAAAATCAAAAGAAAATCCGACGCCATAGTACAGCTCATCATAAGTCCATTGTTGAGCACACGCCTGCCTGCTTATGCTTGCAATATTAAAAATTAACATCATAATTTGTTTAATTTTTGGGTTTCGTTTCTATATCTAATTCTTGATTTTATTCTGCTTTTACAAGACTATGCAAAAGCGGTGCACATCCTTGTTGCACAGAGTCCAGGCCAGCATTGTGAGGACATTTGCTAATAGAAGATATAATGATTTCTTATATTTACGCGAACACTACACATTTAAATAAAACTAATTTTACGGATTTTATCGCGTATATTAACTTATTTTTATCTTCCCGACGTTTCGGGTGCTTTCCAGCACCCGTGGTCACGGGGGACTGAGGTGTTTGACGTCCTGCTGTCATAGTTAGCCCGGCTACCTTCAGTTTTTTAATATTAATTTTTGGTTCGATTTACGCAGAATGAGCTTACAGTATCTTGCTTACTGCTAGACCTCAACCATTTTTATTCAATATAGTTTACATACACACTTATTGAAGGTCATTTAAGCTTTACCAATGGTTCAGAAGAAACCTCTGTCCTGGATAGAACCAGCAAGAAATCCAGCAGGACACTAAAAAAAAATAATTTATTTAATTTACAATATTTCATACAATTAGTATGAAACAACATGTTAGCGATCACCTCCTTCCCAGGGATTATTATTAATCATACTCACTTTTGTAGTATGATAATCCTTACTAAACAGATTTTGCCAAAGAGAAATTTTAAACATTTTAATAGATGAGGCCGGCGTATTTTCTGGGACTTTATTTAAAAAGCGTGTACTTTGCCCCATGAAGGAATCACTGACGCTTTGGAGTCGAGGAACTAGTATAACTTGTACTTGTTGCTAGTATTTAGATCTTACTTGAACCACTGCTGTTTGGTTTATGTGCTTTCAAACGATCCTGTCTTAGGTTAAGAAGACTTTAGTTTTAGTTACAAATAATTATTACGTTTATGATCTTCGATAGTAGAAATAAAATATTATAAGTTACTTTATGTATAAATACCAATGAAATAAAATAATATTGGTCGCCCAAGAAAAAGGGATACGAAGCTTCTGAATATGCGTCTGTGTAAATGCGTTTAAGTCCTCGTTTAAGGCTTACGAACAGAATACCGACGTTCTGTTACCGGACTAACTCCAGGAATACATAATTCATGAGCGCTTCACGCATAGATGAATGACAATTTCCTCGCTTTTTACAACCGCATGGGGAAGTGTTTTGAATACATGGCTGCGATGTCTCGGGTTCTGATTTTATAGAATCGGACTATTGTGGAAATTCATTGTGTTTAAGATGTGAAAATTAATTAGCACAAATAAAACACAATATTAGCAGTGGTATTATATAAATTCATTTAGTATACGGAGGGGAAAATAACGTGTCAAAGTAAGCACCCCGAACGGGCAGATAAAAGAAAAATAAATCGGCCACTTAGTCCAGGAGGAATCGGCGCATGAATACCGAAAACTATTCCACCTCAATTTTTTTATGCCATTCTCTTCAAATTGTCCTACTGATGATATAAATGCATGTTGCAATGGGGCAACACCATATTGTTTAAAAATATTTTGTTTTAATTGCAAAAAGATGTTATTTTTAACGAGACATTTTTTTTTGATGAAATACAAATAGAAAAGGTTCTATGACTTTTTACAATAAAGTTATTATTTTTGGAGTTATGAATTTTTAAATGTTTGAAAACTCTTCCTGTTGTGCCTAAAGAAACACGTGCAGATATACTTAAATCTTGCTTAAAGGCGTCTCCTTTATGGAGCTCTGTACAATCAATCACCTTAAGAACAAACATGAGAACCAATTTAGGAAAGGGAAATACGCATTTCGCAAGTTTTTTATTATAAGTAGGTGATAGCAAAATATCTAAATAAGATGGACTTATTAAAATAGATAAATTAGAAAAGTCTATCTCAAGTCTTAATGATTTAATTCTTTTTGACCAAGAATTTTGAGAATATTTCTGAAAAAGATTACACATGGATGTGCGAAAGGGCAATAGTTTTGTCAAGAAATTCTGTTGATTAATGAACAGATATTAGAAAAAACACCAGGTAATCACAAAATATATAAATCCATTGATACCGTATTAGATACAGAGGACGCTGTACATTACCCACAGGAATTCCTTAACTCCCTTGACCCTTCAGGACTTCCTCCTCATACTCTAACAAATAATTTATTTTATATAACAACTGGATGAAAATTATCTACAAATTCTAAATTCTCTTTAAAATATTGTCCTAAACGATATTTCGATCTCGGCGGCATATCTCAAAGGAAACTAGCCTGCCCAGAATAGGATTAAAATGCACGAGTAAGTGTTAAGGCGCAGGTGCACTCACTCTCATAGTCCGATGGAAAGGCAATCCCATGATTTTAAGTGCTTTCTGAGGCATGTTGGTGAAATACAACTAATATGACTCCGGGCTGCTACTGCGAAACGTAAAAGTATAGTTAGGACAGTCACTGCGCCACGGAGCCGCCGTGGCGCAGCGGTTTAGCAATGAGTTAGTAACGCTGAAGACCGCGGGTTCGAATCCCGCACGGAACATATATTTGTATGGTCTACAAGTAATTGTTCCGTGTCTGGATGTTTGTTGTTATGCCCTGGGTACACATTGGAGCATAATTTTCATCAGCGCGCCGGAGTATGTGTTTACGTCCGCAACGACATCTGCCGTAAGCGTCTCCGTCACCTTGAAGACCCCACTTTCTCTACGATCTGGGTATTGATAGACACTGGAATGGATAAAATTATTTATTCTTGTATCTACCGATCGCACAACGGTGACCAGGAGACAACTAGGCTGTTTGAACACCTCAGTGAGGCCTCTGATGTGGCTCTAGATCGGTACCCTAATGCACAGTTGGTTTTTCTGGGGGACTTTAATGCCTGTCATCAGGACTGGCTGTTCCCATACCAGAAGACCGACCACGCTGGGAGAGAGGCGTGGAATTTTGCCTTGTCGCTGGGGCTCTCCCAGCTGGTGCAACAAGCGACTAGGGTACCTGATGTCGATGGGCACACAGGCAACTGCCTCGACCTTCTGCTGACGACCGATGCAGACAGGTACGATGTTCAGGTTACCTCACCCTTGGGAACTTCTGACCACTGTCTGGTGAAATCTGTGTCGTTATATTCCCCACCTAACTACGATTTCCATGGAGTGCGACTAATGTGGCGATACAAGTCAGCAGATTGGGATGAGATGCGGCATTTCTTTGCATATTATCCTTGGCGGCAGGTCTGCTTCTCCTCTAGAGATCCATCGAGCTGCGCGGATGCTATAACCAATGTGATACGTCAAGCGTTTCATCCCCTTTGCTGACGTGCCCATTGGTGGTAAAGCTCGCCCTTGGTTTAACGCCGAGTGCGCTCGTGCTGAAAAGCACAAGCATATGGCGTACTTATCCTGGGTCGATGCTCGAGATCGTAAAGCTCCGGATGTTAGCCTTAAGAAGAGAGCCTTTAACCAAGCCGCCAAGTCGTGCAAAAAGACATTACGCCAAGCCAGTTACGACCGCATTAAACGCATCGGCACAAAGCTCTCTGTCAAACCATCTGGCAGTAGAGCTTTTTGGTCTCTCGCCAAAGTGGTCGAGACAAACTTCTGTCGGTCTATACTGCCTCCGCTGGTAAAACCAGATGGCTCACTAGCGCATGCGCCTAAGGAGAAAGCGGACTTATTTGCTTCTCTTTTTGCTTGCAATTCGCGTCTGGACAATAGCAACAGCGTACCATCTCAATTACCTCACTGCGGTACCTCTATGACTGAGGTCCGTATTACCAACAAGGAGGTTCTTAAAACCTTGCGAAGTCTAGACGTGAACAAAGCTAGTGGACCTGATGGTATACCAGCTATAGTTCTAAAGGTCTGTGCACCTGAGTTGTCTCCTGTGTTGACACGCTTGTTCCGCCTCTCATTCAGGACTGGAATAGTGCCTAAATCTTGGAAGCTGGCCAATGTGCAGCCTGTGCCTAAAAAAGGTAGCCGTACAGACCCTGCCAACTATCGGCCAATTTCAATTACCTCCATACTCTGCAAGATTATGGAGCGTATATTGAACGCTCATCTTATGGCATACTTAGAGTAAAATGATCTCCTCAGTGATCGCCAGTACGGGTTTCGCCGAAATCGATCAACTGGGGACCTTCTAGCGTATGCCACTCACATATGGGGCGAAGCCCTCGAGAACTGTGGTGAAGCAATTGCTGTTTCCCTCGATGTTTCGAAGGCTTTTGACAGGGTTTGGCACGCTAGTCTATTGGGCAAGCTTTCAGCGTACGGCTTATCCCCTGGCCTAATTATCTGGGTGAAGGACTTTCTGAGTGAACGGTCTCTCCGGGTCGTCGTTGATGGCTGCTCATCCAATACTGTGGCGACTAACCTAACCTAATACTGTGGCGACTAACGCCGGTGTTCCTCAGGGGTCCGTTCTCTCCGCAACTCTCTTCCTGCTGCATTATGATCTGCTCATTCCCGGTGTCTATGGGTATGCAGACGACAGCACAGTTGTAGAG
This sequence comes from Parnassius glacialis, assembly GCA_033319125.1. Lineage (NCBI taxonomy): Eukaryota > Metazoa > Arthropoda > Insecta > Lepidoptera > Papilionidae > Parnassius > Parnassius glacialis. The sequence continues at coordinate 37,889,411 of JAVANC010000003.1, read as the reverse complement.
AGATACCAACCAAGCGCCCGGGTCAGTTGGGATCAAATCCAGTCAGAAAGAGAGGCTATGGTTGAGCGTGTGAGTCTCACACTACAGGCAGTCTCCGAATGGGGCGATGCCAATCTCGTGAGATTTAACGCCTACAAAACACAAGCGTGTCTTTTTACCGCTAAAAGGAGCCCGCTCACCTTGGCTCCTACTTTCCGGAATGTATCCTTGGAGTACACTCACCGCCTTCAGTTGTTAGGGATTGAATTTTCTCCTAACCTAAACTATGGGCGTTTCATTGAGTCCAGAGCCAAAGCAGCCGTAAGGAAACTTGGTGTCCTTGCAAGGGTGCGGCGGTACTTCACGCCGGCGCAGCTTCTTACCTTATATAAAGCGCAAGTCCGGTCGTGCATGGAGTACTGCTGTCACATATGGGCTGGTGCTGCAAAATGCCACCTGGCAGCATTGGACTCAGTGGAGAGACGTGCTAAGAGGCTCATTGGTGACCTTTATTTGGTTGAAACCAATCTTGTCAGCCTTGAGCACAGGCGCAGAGTAGCTAGTCTCTCGGTATTCTATAGGATACATTTCGGTGAGTGTGCGCAGGAGTTACACGCCTTAATTCCTCCCTCTCCTTTCCACCATCGGACAACCAGACGGTCGGCGGGTCTTCATCTATTTGTTGTCGATATCCCACGCATTAGAACCAAACGGTTTGCTTCGTCTTTTGTAATGCGTACAGCAAAGGAGTGGAATAATTTGCCAGCGTCTATCTTTCCGTCCGAATACAATCTAGGCGTCTTCAAGGCAAGAGTGAATAGGCTTTTGTTACGATAAGACAGTGCGATTTACCATCTAAGGCTGCATCACCACTTACCACCAGGTGGGATTGTGGTCAAGCACTGGCTTATAATAAGTAAAAAAAAAAATTATGTATGTAAACTCACTGCACGATACATGAGAAATTCCTAGTGTGGGTTTACAATTTGCTGACATTTCCTTGTCCTAACCCTCTCAAAAATGAAAGAAGGCCGATACCCAGCGGTGGGACTATACAAGTTGTATCTACTATTTATTTATAAAATAAAAATAAGGATACAACTTGTATAGTCCCACCGCTGGGTATCGGCCTTCTTTCATTTTTGAGAGGGTTAGGACAAGGAAATGTCAGCAAATTGTTAGCAGACTTCGAAATGTTTTTTTTTTACGTCTCATACATACATATTCCTCCTTAACGTTTTTCTTCATCGGCGAGCACGTGGTAAATCAGTACTTAAAATTGCAATTAACAAAATGATTGACATCGACGGTGATCGAACCCATTTGCTCGCGTACTGTTAAACTTACGTCAGGCGCTTTAAATTTCATGCAGCAGTTGTAACCTAGTGACTTAGCGCTTGTTGGTCCTGCAAATAAAAATAAAATAAACTCTACTCTTAATTTACACTACTATCTAGAACCACTTCTTGAGTCACACAATCATTTAATTTAACCAGGAGTGATTAATGGGAATATAAGTAATGCTATTAGCATATTTTTATATATTTATTATAATATTTATTTTTTATTATATTATTTTTATTATTATTATATATTTGTACACTACACTGTGGTAGAATACACGATACCTAATGTAAATTTTACAACACCTAACTTGCTGTATCCACAAATAAATAAATTAATTTGAATTTGAATTTGCTAGTAATTTATATATTAAAAAATCTGAAAAGCGGTTGATCCTGCAGGCATTCCCTGGAACTTCCCGCTTATCTAATTTATAAATCTATTTAATTTTGGTTTATTTATTTTTCGAAAATCTTTGACACAGCTTGACCGACTTGAACATCTAATCAGCTCGAAGTCTCAATGAACACTTTCGAACGCCGTGTCGCCCATCTCGATCGGTTGATTCGTTCTAAAGATATCGTACGACAAATTTGTATTTACATACGTACATACAAATACACACACACGCACGCACACACACACACACACACACACACACACACACACACACACACACACACACACACACATGAACACGCGCGCACACACATGCACACATACGCACGCACGCACACACGTACGCACACACACATTACGCGCGCGTGCGACCGGACGTCCAGTTACAGGAATATTCGGAACGGCTTCCTAGGACCTCAAAACGTGAAGATCTGATGAAAACTAGCATTCTCAAAATCGGACCGAAACCTATAACTTCCTACTTATTAAAAATTATTCATTTTCAAAGCGGGAAGTTAAAAAAATATGTAACTTCGTTTCAACGTGTCTCTGAAAATCCTACCTTTTTTTTTTGCGGATGGAAAATCATCTAATGACGCCTTTCGCTGTGGGTGGAGCGGAAGGGAGTGTCAGACTTTTACTGACTAAAAACCATCCGTGTTCCTTCAGTGCCCTTACGTTCCGAAGCCGCGGTATCTCTTTCGAACAGCCCGCAGCCCCGGCAGGCGTCGGCCCTTGCGGGCCCCTTCACGCTGCTGACAGCTCTTTGAGGCGCGCGTGGAACCAAACGCGCCGTAGACACGGCCTGTCGTCGTTAGACGGACGGACTACCCATTGCTCGCCGTCCATAGGCCCGCGCCTACGGTGGCCGGGGGCCACGACGTAGCCCCCGACGCCCGGGGCGACTCCCGCGGCGGCCGGGAAGGAAAGCGGCTGCTCTTTCCTTCTCCCGCTCCGCCACCTCCTTCGCTAGCATCACTGCTTCGCAGAAGGTGGTGACGGCATCCCATTCCGTCTCGCTCCGGACCATGGCTTCGACCAGGGCCGGACGCGAGAGGTCGCCGCCGCCTATCGCCGCTACGAGGACACGGCGGTGCTCCGCCCAAGCAGGGCACACCTCCACGGTGTGCTCCACCGTGTCCTCCGGTCGATCCTCGCAGTGGGAGCACCCGGGCGTTTCCTCCCGCCCAATTCGGTTCAGGAACCTCCCGAACACACCGTGTCCGGTGAGGACCTGCGTCAGGCGGAAGGTGAGGACGCCGTGGCGTCTCTCAAGCCACTCCTCAAAGAGGGGTCTTATCGCCGCTATAGTGGCGTGCCCAGCATGGGGTTGCGACAGTCGCTCTCTCCATGTCGCCATGAGATCATGCCGGATGTCTGTCCGCTGCGCGACAACTTGCCGCGGCAGCGGGGTTTCCCCACGGCATAGTGCCTCCGCGCGCCATTCGTGCAGGCGCGCGAGGACTATCGCCTCAAGATCCCATGGCGGCAATCCGGCAAGGAGGCTCGCCGCCTCGCGGGAGATCGTGCGGTAGCCGCGGACCATTTTTACGGCAACCACCCTTTGGGGTGCGTTTAGGTGGTGGACGGCAAGCCGCGCCAAACCACGCGCCCACACCGGGGCCCCGTAAAGGGCCATGGACCTCACGATCCCCGCGTAAAGCCTCCGGCAGGAGGCGTTTGGCCCCCCCAGGTTCGGCAGGAGCCGCCTGAAGGCAGCCCCGGTCCATTCCAGTTTGGGAGCCAAACGTCGGAAGTGCTCAAGGAAGTTCCATCGGCCGTCGAGGACGAGTCCTAGGTACTTCAACGTCGACTCGACGCCGATGGATACCCCTCCTACCATCACTGAGGATCCCGGTGGTGGCCTGTTCCGAGGACCATGGAAGTGCATGGCCTCGGACTTGTGCAAAGCCACCTCGAGACCCAGGTGCCGGATCCTCTCAACGACTATCGCAACCCCGCGTGTCATAGTTTCCACCGCCGCCTCGTACGACCCCCCTTGTGCCAGTACCAGCGTTTCGTCAGCGTAGCAAACTACGCTGACGCCGGTAGGGAGGTCGGCGCGCAGCACCCAGTCGTAACCGATGTTCCACAGGGGCGGCCCCAGAACCGAACCCTGTGGGACACCGCACGACATCTCTCGCCGGTTCCACTCACCGTTGCGACCGGGGTAGATGACGGCCCTGTCCGTCAGATAGTCCCCGACTATACGACGGAGATAGGTCGGCACCCGGTGATACCGGAGTGCCTCCCTAATGCAGCTCCAGGGCATGGAGTTGAAGGCGTTGGCGATGTCGAGAGACACCGCCAATACAACCCACCCCTGGCCACTGCATCCCCCGTCGTGAGGGCTCTCACGCGCATGATGGCGTCCACCGTAGAGCGCCTCTTGCGAAAACCAAACTGATGTTCCGCAAGATCCGGCCCCGTCCCCGCAAGGTGCTCGGCGAGGCGGTTTGCAATTACTCTTTCAAAGAGCTTGTCCACCTCGTCGAGCAGCACCACGGGCCGGTATGCGGACGGAGAGTCCGCAGGGCGCCCCGGCTTCCGAATGAGGACCAGCTTCCCCGTCTTCCAACGAAGCGGGGAAAATCCTACCTTGCAATGCCTTTTCGGCTTGACAATACTGATAGGGCAAATAGCACTTAAACAACCCGGCTACAATGTAAAGCGCTAGTGAGCGCGTGGTAGAGCCACGCTGCAGCTAAACGAGTGTCAAATAATTTAAAATTAAAAATTTTGTAGAACCGAGTTCATTAAAAATTATTAAGCATAACTCAAAATAAAAAAAAGCTATTGGTCAGACCTTAATCAAATTTATATTGAACCACGTGTAAAGCACCAGCTTTCAAATAAAAATAGAATCATCGAAATTGGTTAACTCAGTAAAAAGTTATGAGATAACAGACAAAAAAAACATACAGTCGAATTGAGTAACGGTTCCTTTTTGGAGTCGGTAGAAAAACCGCGGTTGCCAACCCGCTCACCACGCATGGCAACTATAGCAAATATCCCTCCTATAGAGCAATCTATAGGAGGTTTATGTTCAGCAGTGGAATTTATAGGCTGTAATAGTATCTATTGTATTTCGAATGAGATAAGAGAAACCGGATACCCTTTTTACAGATAACTAAGCATTCCAAAATGTGCATCTTAGTCCTTAGTTTTTCCGTTTCTTAGGGTGATAACTATAACTTAGATATAGAATTATGTGGAAGACAGCATCTAATTCTTCTCTATTAGACATTTTATCAGCTTTAGTTATATGAAAAACAATATGCAGACTTTGGCAATTTCAGTAGCCTCTGATTGGTAATGTAATTCGTCACTTCGGGATTGAATAATCGTATGAAGCATTCTGTATTTGTCGTCAGGAGTGATACACCTACAATTTGCTTCTTTTTTCTCTTGATTTTTTTTTTGGAAAATTTTATCGAACGACATTCCAATCCCATCATACCTTATAATAACTACAGCTAACACTATAGAACAAAATAGGAAAGTATAATTATGATTACTAATTAAATCACTACACTAAATAGAACCTTTCACTAATACTGAAGATGTAAAGATAATTATTCCGTCCTAGTAACAAAACGGAATAACTTCTTTTATCAAATTCGAAATCAAGAAGACATTCTTGATTTCGAATTTGATAAAACCCTTTGCACTTGACCGACCTCCAAACCATTTGCATTAAACACAGCCTGTCTACGAGTATATTTTTCGTTCTTGACACACTCCATCAATAAATGGTACACATCTTCAATCTTGTTATATACAATTTTGGTTCGTAATCGAACTCATCATGTAAAGGGACAGATAGAGAGGTGAAACAGGAATTTGTAAGATACTTTTATACGGTCGAGTGAATAGAGAAATTGGAATCAATAATTTCAGCTCCTCCTTTTATAGAAAGAGAGATGTGGAACGAGCATACATATCCGGAACAATTATTTGTAGATCATATTAATACTTGATAAGCGGGATTCGAACCCTTGCCTCGCATCGCCGACAAAATCTACTGCACTACTAAGCCGCAAGCTGTATTTAATAATTGGTTCTCGGATGAATAATTTAAATGAATGATGAATACTAGATTCTTAAAACTTATTGGAATAGTTCATAACTTAGTTTTTATTAACAACTTTTTGAAGACTCAATACTTTTTTTTATATAATAAGTGTGAAAAACAAATATAAAGTTCACCTGATGGTAAGGCCCTTAGATATGTCTATGCTCGATTACGAACCAAAATTGTATATAACAAGATTGAAGATGTGTACCATTTATTGATGGAGTGTGTCAAGAACGAAAAATATACTCGTAGACAGGCTGTGTTTAATGCAAATGGTTTGGAGGTCGGTCAAGTGCAAAGGGTTTTATCAAATTCGAAATCAAGAATGTCTTCTTGATTTCGAATTTGATAAAAGAAGTTATTCCGTTTTGTTACTAGGACGGAATAATTATCTTTACATCTTCAGTATTAGTGAAAGGTTCTATTTAGTGTAGTGATTTAATTAGTAATCATAATTATACTTTCCTATTTTGTTCTATAGTGTTAGCTGTAGTTATTATAAGGTATGATGGGATTGGAATGTCGTTCGATAAAATTTTCCAAAAAAAAAATCAAGAGAAAAAAGAAGCAAATTGTAGGTGTATCACTCCTGACGACAAATACAGAATGCTTCATACGATTATTCAATCCCGAAGTGATGAATTACATTACCAATCAGAGGCTACTGAAATTGCCAAAGTCTGCATATTGTTTTTCATATAACTAAAGCTGATAAAATGTCTAATAGAGAAGAATTAGATGCTGTCTTCCACATAATTCTATATCTAAGTTATAGTTATCACCCTAAGAAACGGAAAAACTAAGGACTAAGATGCACATTTTGGAATGCTTAGTTATCTGTAAAAAGGGTATCCGGTTTCTCTTATCTCATTCGAAATACAATAGATACTATTACAGCCTATAAATTCCACTGCTGAACATAAACCTCCTATAGATTGCTCTATAGGAGGGATATTTGCTATAGTTGCCATGCGTGGTGAGCGGGTTGGCAACCGCGGTTTTTCTACCGACTCCAAAAAGGAACCGTTACTCAATTCGACTGTATGTTTTTTTTGTCTGTTATCTCATAACTTTTTACTGAGTTAACCAATTTCGATGATTCTATTTTTATTTGAAAGCTGGTGCTTTACACGTGGTTCAATATAAATTTGATTAAGGTCTGACCAATAGCTTTTTTTATTTTGAGTTATGCTTAATAATTTTTAATGAACTCGGTTCTACAAAATTTTTAATTTTAAATTATTTGACACTCGTTTAGCTGCAGCGTGGCTCTACCACGCGCTCACTAGCGCTTTACATTGTAGCCGGGTTGTTTAAGTGCTATTTGCCCTATCAGTATTGTCAAGCCGAAAAGGCATTGCAAGGTAGGATTTTCCCCGCTTCGTTGGAAGACGGGGAAGCTGGTCCTCATTCGGAAGCCGGGGCGCCCTGCGGACTCTCCGTCCGCATACCGGCCCGTGGTGCTGCTCGACGAGGTGGACAAGCTCTTTGAAAGAGTAATTGCAAACCGCCTCGCCGAGCACCTTGCGGGGACGGGGCCGGATCTTGCGGAACATCAGTTTGGTTTTCGCAAGAGGCGCTCTACGGTGGACGCCATCATGCGCGTGAGAGCCCTCACGACGGGGGATGCAGTGGCCAGGGGTGGGTTGTATTGGCGGTGTCTCTCGACATCGCCAACGCCTTCAACTCCATGCCCTGGAGCTGCATTAGGGAGGCACTCCGGTATCACCGGGTGCCGACCTATCTCCGTCGTATAGTCGGGGACTATCTGACGGACAGGGCCGTCATCTACCCCGGTCGCAACGGTGAGTGGAACCGGCGAGAGATGTCGTGCGGTGTCCCACAGGGTTCGGTTCTGGGGCCGCCCCTGTGGAACATCGGTTACGACTGGGTGCTGCGCGCCGACCTCCCTACCGGCGTCAGCGTAGTTTGCTACGCTGACGAAACGCTGGTACTGGCACAAGGGGGGTCGTACGAGGCGGCGGTGGAAACTATGACACGCGGGGTTGCGATAGTCGTTGAGAGGATCCGGCACCTGGGTCTCGAGGTGGCTTTGCACAAGTCCGAGGCCATGCACTTCCATGGTCCTCGGAACAGGCCACCACCGGGATCCTCAGTGATGGTAGGAGGGGTATCCATCGGCGTCGAGTCGACGTTGAAGTACCTAGGACTCGTCCTCGACGGCCGATGGAACTTCCTTGAGCACTTCCGACGTTTGGCTCCCAAACTGGAATGGACCGGGGCTGCCTTCAGGCGGCTCCTGCCGAACCTGGGGGGGCCAAACGCCTCCTGCCGGAGGCTCTACGCGGGGATCGTGAGGTCCATGGCCCTTTACGGGGCCCCGGTGTGGGCGCGTGGTTTGGCGCGGCTTGCCGTCCACCACCTAAACGCACCCCAAAGGGTGGTTGCCGTAAAAATGGTCCGCGGCTACCGCACGATCTCCCGCGAGGCGGCGAGCCTCCTTGCCGGATTGCCGCCATGGGATCTTGAGGCGATAGTCCTCGCGCGCCTGCACGAATGGCGCGCGGAGGCACTATGCCGTGGGGAAACCCCGCTGCCGCGGCAAGTTGTCGCGCAGCGGACAGACATCCGGCATGATCTCATGGCGACATGGAGAGAGCGACTGTCGCAACCCCATGCTGGGCACGCCACTATAGCGGCGATAAGACCCCTCTTTGAGGAGTGGCTTGAGAGACGCCACGGCGTCCTCACCTTCCGCCTGACGCAGGTCCTCACCGGACACGGTGTGTTCGGGAGGTTCCTGAACCGAATTGGGCGGGAGGAAACGCCCGGGTGCTCCCACTGCGAGGATCGACCGGAGGACACGGTGGAGCACACCGTGGAGGTGTGCCCTGCTTGGGCGGAGCACCGCCGTGTCCTCGTAGCGGCGATAGGCGGCGGCGACCTCTCGCGTCCGGCCCTGGTCGAAGCCATGGTCCGGAGCGAGACGGAATGGGATGCCGTCACCACCTTCTGCGAAGCAGTGATGCTAGCGAAGGAGGTGGCGGAGCGGGAGAAGGAAAGAGCAGCCGCTTTCCTTCCCGGCCGCCGCGGGAGTCGCCCCGGGCGTCGGGGGCTACGTCGTGGCCCCCGGCCACCGTAGGCGCGGGCCTATGGACGGCGAGCAATGGGTAGTCCGTCCGTCTAACGACGACAGGCCGTGTCTACGGCGCGTTTTGTTCCACGCGCGCCTCAAAGAGCTGTCAGCAGCGTGAAGGGGCCCGCAAGGGCCGACGCCTGCCGGGGCTGCGGGCTGTTCGAAAGAGATACCGCGGCTTCGGAACGTAAGGGCACTGAAGGAACACGGATGGTTTTTAGTCAGTAAAAGTCTGACACTCCCTTCCGCTCCACCCACAGCGAAAGGCGTCATTAGATGATTTTCCATCCGCAAAAAAAAAAGGTAGGATTTTCAGAGACACGTTGAAACGAAGTTACATATTTTTTTAACTTCCCGCTTTGAAAATGAATAATTTTTAATAAGTAGGAAGTTATAGGTTTCGGTCCGATTTTGAGAATGCTAGTTTTCATCAGATCTTCACGTTTTGAGGTCCTAGGAAGCCGTTCCGAATATTCCTGTAACTGGACGTCCGGTCGCACGCGCGCGTAATGTGTGTGTGCGTACGTGTGTGCGTGCGTGCGTATGTGTGCATGTGTGTGCGCGCGTGTTCATGTGTGTGTGTGTGTGTGTGTGTGTGTGTGTGTGTGTGTGTGTGTGTGTGTGTGTGTGTGCGTGCGTGTGTGTGTATTTGTATGTACGTATGTAAATACAAATTTGTCGTACGATATCTTTAGAACGAATCAACCGATCGAGATGGGCGACACGGCGTTCGAAAGTGTTCATTGAGACTTCGAGCTGATTAGATGTTCAAGTCGGTCAAGCTGTGTCAAAGATTTTCGAAAAATAAATAAACCAAAATTAAATAGATTTATAAATTAGATAAGCGGGAAGTTCCAGGGAATGCCTGCAGGATCAACCGCTTTTCAGATTTTTTAATATATAAATTACTAGCAAATTCAAATTCAAATTAATTTATTTATTTGTGGATACAGCAAGTTAGGTGTTGTAAAATTTACATTAGGTATCGTGTATTCTACCACAGTGTAGTGTACAAATATATAATAATAATAAAAATAATATAATAAAAAATAAATATTATAATAAATATATAAAAATATGCTAATAGCATTACTTATATTCCCATTAATCACTCCTGGTTAAATTAAATGATTGTGTGACTCAAGAAGTGGTTCTAGATAGTAGTGTAAATTAAGAGTAGAGTTTATTTTATTTTTATTTGCAGGACCAACAAGCGCTAAGTCACTAGGTTACAACTGCTGCATGAAATTTAAAGCGCCTGACGTAAGTTTAACAGTACGCGAGCAAATGGGTTCGATCACCGTCGATGTCAATCATTTTGTTAATTGCAATTTTAAGTACTGATTTACCACGTGCTCGCCGATGAAGAAAAACGTTAAGGAGGAATATGTATGTATGAGACGTAAAAAAAAAACATTTCGAAGTCTGCTAACAATTTGCTGACATTTCCTTGTCCTAACCCTCTCAAAAATGAAAGAAGGCCGATACCCAGCGGTGGGACTATACAAGTTGTATCCTTATTTTTATTTTATTAAAAAATAGTTAACTATTTTTGGTGGTGGGACTATACAAGTTGTATCCTTATTTTTATTTTATTAAAAAATAGTTAACTATTTTTTAATAAAATAAAAATAAGGATACAACTTGTATAGTCCCACCGCTGGGTATCGGCCTTCTTTCATTTTTGAGAGGGTTAGGACAAGGAAATGTCAGCAAATTGTTAGCAGACTTCGAAATGTTTTTTTTTTACGTCTCATACATACATATTCCTCCTTAACGTTTTTCTTCATCGGCGAGCACGTGGTAAATCAGTACTTAAAATTGCAATTAACAAAATGATTGACATCGACGGTGATCGAACCCATTTGCTCGCGTACTGTTAAACTTACGTCAGGCGCTTTAAATTTCATGCAGCAGTTGTAACCTAGTGACTTAGCGCTTGTTGGTCCTGCAAATAAAAATAAAATAAACTCTACTCTTAATTTACACTACTATCTAGAACCACTTCTTGAGTCACACAATCATTTAATTTAACCAGGAGTGATTAATGGGAATATAAGTAATGCTATTAGCATATTTTTATATATTTATTATAATATTTATTTTTTATTATATTATTTTTATTATTATTATATATTTGTACACTACACTGTGGTAGAATACACGATACCTAATGTAAATTTTACAACACCTAACTTGCTGTATCCACAAATAAATAAATTAATTTGAATTTGAATTTGCTAGTAATTTATATATTAAAAAATCTGAAAAGCGGTTGATCCTGCAGGCATTCCCTGGAACTTCCCGCTTATCTAATTTATAAATCTATTTAATTTTGGTTTATTTATTTTTCGAAAATCTTTGACACAGCTTGACCGACTTGAACATCTAATCAGCTCGAAGTCTCAATGAACACTTTCGAACGCCGTGTCGCCCATCTCGATCGGTTGATTCGTTCTAAAGATATCGTACGACAAATTTGTATTTACATACGTACATACAAATACACACACACGCACGCACACACACACACACACACACACACACACACACACACACACACACACACACACACACACATGAACACGCGCGCACACACATGCACACATACGCACGCACGCACACACGTACGCACACACACATTACGCGCGCGTGCGACCGGACGTCCAGTTACAGGAATATTCGGAACGGCTTCCTAGGACCTCAAAACGTGAAGATCTGATGAAAACTAGCATTCTCAAAATCGGACCGAAACCTATAACTTCCTACTTATTAAAAATTATTCATTTTCAAAGCGGGAAGTTAAAAAAATATGTAACTTCGTTTCAACGTGTCTCTGAAAATCCTACCTTTTTTTTTTGCGGATGGAAAATCATCTAATGACGCCTTTCGCTGTGGGTGGAGCGGAAGGGAGTGTCAGACTTTTACTGACTAAAAACCATCCGTGTTCCTTCAGTGCCCTTACGTTCCGAAGCCGCGGTATCTCTTTCGAACAGCCCGCAGCCCCGGCAGGCGTCAGCCCTTGCGGGCCCCTTCACGCTGCTGACAGCTCTTTGAGGCGCGCGTGGAACAAAACGCGCCGTAGACACGGCCTGTCGTCGTTAGACGGACGGACTACCCATTGCTCGCCGTCCATAGGCCCGCGCCTACGGTGGCCGGGGGCCACGACGTAGCCCCCGACGCCCGGGGCGACTCCCGCGGCGGCCGGGAAGGAAAGCGGCTGCTCTTTCCTTCTCCCGCTCCGCCACCTCCTTCGCTAGCATCACTGCTTCGCAGAAGGTGGTGACGGCATCCCATTCCGTCTCGCTCCGGACCATGGCTTCGACCAGGGCCGGACGCGAGAGGTCGCCGCCGCCTATCGCCGCTACGAGGACACGGCGGTGCTCCGCCCAAGCAGGGCACACCTCCACGGTGTGCTCCACCGTGTCCTCCGGTCGATCCTCGCAGTGGGAGCACCCGGGCGTTTCCTCCCGCCCAATTCGGTTCAGGAACCTCCCGAACACACCGTGTCCGGTGAGGACCTGCGTCAGGCGGAAGGTGAGGACGCCGTGGCGTCTCTCAAGCCACTCCTCAAAGAGGGGTCTTATCGCCGCTATAGTGGCGTGCCCAGCATGGGGTTGCGACAGTCGCTCTCTCCATGTCGCCATGAGATCATGCCGGATGTCTGTCCGCTGCGCGACAACTTGCCGCGGCAGCGGGGTTTCCCCCCGGCATAGTGCCTCCGCGCGCCATTCGTGCAGGCGCGCGAGGACTATCGCCTCAAGATCCCATGGCGGCAATCCGGCAAGGAGGCTCGCCGCCTCGCGGGAGATCGTGCGGTAGCCGCGGACCATTTTTACGGCAACCACCCTTTGGGGTGCGTTTAGGTGGTGGACGGCAAGCCGCGCCAAACCACGCGCCCACACCGGGGCCCCGTAAAGGGCCATGGACCTCACGATCCCCGCGTAGAGCCTCCGGCAGGAGGCGTTTGGCCCCCCCAGGTTCGGCAGGAGCCGCCTGAAGGCAGCCCCGGTCCATTCCAGTTTGGGAGCCAAACGTCGGAAGTGCTCAAGGAAGTTCCATCGGCCGTCGAGGACGAGTCCTAGGTACTTCAACGTCGACTCGACGCCGATGGATACCCCTCCTACCATCACTGAGGATCCCGGTGGTGGCCTGTTCCGAGGACCATGGAAGTGCATGGCCTCGGACTTGTGCAAAGCCACCTCGAGACCCAGGTGCCGGATCCTCTCAACGACTATCGCAACCCCGCGTGTCATAGTTTCCACCGCCGCCTCGTACGACCCCCCTTGTGCCAGTACCAGCGTTTCGTCAGCGTAGCAAACTACGCTGACGCCGGTAGGGAGGTCGGCGCGCAGCACCCAGTCGTAACCGATGTTCCACAGGGGCGGCCCCAGAACCGAACCCTGTGGGACACCGCACGACATCTCTCGCCGGTTCCACTCACCGTTGCGACCGGGGTAGATGACGGCCCTGTCCGTCAGATAGTCCCCGACTATACGACGGAGATAGGTCGGCACCCGGTGATACCGGAGTGCCTCCCTAATGCAGCTCCAGGGCATGGAGTTGAAGGCGTTGGCGATGTCGAGAGACACCGCCAATACAACCCACCCCTGGCCACTGCATCCCCCGTCGTGAGGGCTCTCACGCGCATGATGGCGTCCACCGTAGAGCGCCTCTTGCGAAAACCAAACTGATGTTCCGCAAGATCCGGCCCCGTCCCCGCAAGGTGCTCGGCGAGGCGGTTTGCAATTACTCTTTCAAAGAGCTTGTCCACCTCGTCGAGCAGCACCACGGGCCGGTATGCGGACGGAGAGTCCGCAGGGCGCCCCGGCTTCCGAATGAGGACCAGCTTCCCCGTCTTCCAACGAAGCGGGGAAAATCCTACCTTGCAATGCCTTTTCGGCTTGACAATACTGATAGGGCAAATAGCACTTAAACAACCCGGCTACAATGTAAAGCGCTAGTGAGCGCGTGGTAGAGCCACGCTGCAGCTAAACGAGTGTCAAATAATTTAAAATTAAAAATTTTGTAGAACCGAGTTCATTAAAAATTATTAAGCATAACTCAAAATAAAAAAAAGCTATTGGTCAGACCTTAATCAAATTTATATTGAACCACGTGTAAAGCACCAGCTTTCAAATAAAAATAGAATCATCAAAATTGGTTAACTCAGTAAAAAGTTATGAGATAACAGACAAAAAAAACATACAGTCGAATTGAGTAACGGTTCCTTTTTGGAGTCGGTAGAAAAACCGCGGTTGCCAACCCGCTCACCACGCATGGCAACTATAGCAAATATCCCTCCTATAGAGCAATCTATAGGAGGTTTATGTTCAGCAGTGGAATTTATAGGCTGTAATAGTATCTATTGTATTTCGAATGAGATAAGAGAAACCGGATACCCTTTTTACAGATAACTAAGCATTCCAAAATGTGCATCTTAGTCCTTAGTTTTTCCGTTTCTTAGGGTGATAACTATAACTTAGATATAGAATTATGTGGAAGACAGCATCTAATTCTTCTCTATTAGACATTTTATCAGCTTTAGTTATATGAAAAACAATATGCAGACTTTGGCAATTTCAGTAGCCTCTGATTGGTAATGTAATTCGTCACTTCGGGATTGAATAATCGTATGAAGCATTCTGTATTTGTCGTCAGGAGTGATACACCTACAATTTGCTTCTTTTTTCTCTTGATTTTTTTTTGGAAAATTTTATCGAACGACATTCCAATCCCATCATACCTTATAATAACTACAGCTAACACTATAGAACAAAATAGGAAAGTATAATTATGATTACTAATTAAATCACTACACTAAATAGAACCTTTCACTAATACTGAAGATGTAAAGATAATTATTCCGTCCTAGTAACAAAACGGAATAACTTCTTTTATCAAATTCGAAATCAAGAAGACATTCTTGATTTCGAATTTGATAAAACCCTTTGCACTTGACCGACCTCCAAACCATTTGCATTAAACACAGCCTGTCTACGAGTATATTTTTCGTTCTTGACACACTCCATCAATAAATGGTACACATCTTCAATCTTGTTATATACAATTTTGGTTCGTAATCGAGCATAGACATATCTAAGGGCCTTACCATCAGGTGAACTTTATATTTGTTTTTCACACTTATTATATAAAAAAAAGTATTGAGTCTTCAAAAAGTTGTTAATAAAAACTAAGTTATGAACTATTCCAATAAGTTTTAAGAATCTAGTATTCATCATTCATTTAAATTATTCATCCGAGAACCAATTATTAAATACAGCTTGCGGCTTAGTAGTGCAGTAGATTTTGTCGGCGATGCGAGGCAAGGGTTCGAATCCCGCTTATCAAGTATTAATATGATCTACAAATAATTGTTCCGGATATGTATGCTCGTTCCACATCTCTCTTTCTATAAAAGGAGGAGCTGAAATTATTGATTCCAATTTCTCTATTCACTCGACCGTATAAAAGTATCTTACAAATTCCTGTTTCACCTCTCTTTCTGTCCCTTTACATGATGTGTTTCAAGTACTTATGAAATCTAATACGATTTCAATTTTCCTTTACATTTGAACGTGCAAAAACATTCTGAAAATTGCTACGTATCATTTCCCTATCTGTCTCTTAACAAGAAAATAAATTGTGTTTCATAGACTTGTATATACATACATACATTATAGCCTATTAAAGTCCATTGGTGAACAAAACCCTCATACGTAGCCTCATATTTTGCAATAGTTGCCACGCTTGGCAGGCGGGTTGGTAACCACATTTTTTTATAATTTTGAGTTTTTATCAGGAAGATGCTTCTGTCCTGTTTTTTTTTTCAGAATCTCTGTCGCTTCTTACGACTACTATGGAACGATATTCGGTAGTTGATATACTTACAACGCCGCTACACAGTTAATCCAAAAACCCGTGACTTCTGTATCTCTATATCCCTCTCTTTGAATAAAGAAAAAACATAATCGGTACTTTAAAAAATCCTTTATATATTACTTTGTTTCATTTCCCTGTCACTCTCTTTACAATAAAAAAATGATGTTTCATAGACATAATATGAAACACAATTAGCAATTAGTAAATTTTAGATTTGAGAACTTTACAGTCAGGTCTCCACAACGGCAAATTATATCGAAATAAGAGAGATTAGTTACCAAGCTATTTTATATATAAGGAATAAATTATTGAAACATACTGTCATCCCTGAGGAATAAGATAGAATGCCCCGTTGGCAGTAAAAAGGGTCTCCAGTTCCCTACACTACCATACGTAACACAGCAGCTTTATTCTGCTATTTCACGTTGGTATTATGTAAGAGCATGATCGTTCTCCGGCCGAGTCGACTCTTTCGTTTTGCAGCTTCGTCTGCCCAGAGTCAGAAAATTGGCGGTGTCTCACCCCCGTGCCTCGGAAAGCATGTAAAGCCGTTTGTCCTGCGCCTGATCTCTCTCAGGTCGTGTCGGTTTACCGTCCCATCAGACTATGAGAGCGAGGAAATAAAGAGCGAACCTGTGCTTGCGCATACACTCGGGCACTATAATCCTATCCTGCGCAGATTGCTAGTCTCCGTTGAAATTGGCCGCCGTGACCGAAATTTGGTCTGGAGGACATTATTATATGCAGTTAAAGAACTGCAGTGTAGCAACTATAATCTATTTCAAACAACGTTTCATAAACTAATTAAAAGTACTGTGGTACATTTTCAAGCAAAAAAAAGACAATTTGGTTTCCTAAATCTAGAAAGTTTGTAACAAGTTATCTCTAGTATAAATACGGGTTGGCCGAGGCGGCTCGACAGCTGTTTCAACAAGAAGCCGCCATGTTCGTGTGTTATTCCTACATTTACACAATTCAAAGAGTACCTTTAACCGACGAGCGTGTATGCATAGGTATATGGATGTGGAGGAAGCGAGAGAGGTGTGTCAGGATCGTGCCAAATGGAATTCCATAGTCTCTGCCTACCCCTCTGGGTGACAGGCGTGAGTGTTTATGTTATGTTATGTTATGTTTACACAATTAATGTGTACGCTGCCGTACACTTGTTTGTTCCAAATTATAAGTTTTACAATTTTATACCATTACATTCTTTAAAAGTCTATTGCTGAACATGTACCTACTCATAGATTGCCATAGTTTTATATGCGCCACTTACTCAGTTCAACTGCCTCTGATGCCGCCCCGGCTCTAAACGAGGTACCCCTGAGATGAGAGGCCGCCAGAGTGTCTACGCAAGTAGCATCCCACACTAGAGCGTTACCTCTCTCCCACGGGACCAGTGTCATACCGTCGGGTCTCCTGCCATCGTCTCTAAATATTCCACAATATATGTATTACATATATAATACATATATTGTGTAATTCTTTTGTCCGTGTGTAATGTGACTGAACTCCTCCTAAGCAGCTGAACCGATTTTGATGAATTTATGTGTATGTTATTAAGTTGATTAGAGAATGTTTTAAATTCACAATTGGACCCGGTAGGTGGCGTTATTGTCTAGATATATAAATAAACCATGCGAAGGCGGGGCCGATTTATATCTATTTCTTTGGCACGCTTTATACCCTAAATTGCTTCATGGATTAGTATTTCTCTTTTCTGCAAACTTTCTTTAGCAATCACGTTTTAAATTACTGTTCTAAGCATTGAGCTTGTTTAGGTCAATAGCACAAATACGTTTTTCTTAAAAAATACTTTACTTATGTATAGGGGGTTTAACACTAGCCAATAGAACCAAGATATAAATACGTCACTATAATCTTCATAATTTTAAACCACTTAAGGTACACCCATTGATATACAAAAAACCCTTTTTTTGTTTATATCATAACCATAAATACTTAAGTATAATTGGCGACAGTTTTGAGTGTAACTTTTGTACAGGACTGTGTATCTTGGGTATTTTTTTGTATATCAATGGGTACACCAATAGATAACATACTAATGGTATAAAAATAGTACAGTACATAATATTAAATAGCATAAAATATTATGGTGTCATATTGGCTGTACAAGGGTCTTTGCCTTGAAATGTCTGAATGATTTCTTATATTTACGCGAAGACTACACATTAAATGAAACTAATTTTTACGGATTTTATCGCGTTTAATTTAACTTTTTAATTCCAGACGTTTCGGGTGCTTTACAGCACCGGTGGTCACGAGGGAGGGGGGGTTTGACTGAGGTGTTTGACGTCCCGATGTGATAGTTCGCCCGGCTACCTTCAGTTTTTGAATATTAATTTTTGGTTTGATCTACGCAGAATGGAAATGAAAAAAGAAATTGGAATAAAATTAAATTTTAATATAATAATTAAATTAATATAATAAAAATTTAAATTAAATTTCAGTTTTCGAGATACCTAAGTTCAACTCCCGCCAGCACCACTACCGTTAATGACAATTTTAACACTTTCACTGTCCGGTTTTCAAACACAATAATAAGACAATAGCAATGACCTATATGTAGTGCACGGGACAGCGAAAGGGTTAAGTTAATCATCATAATTATCATTACTAATTTCATTAATTTTAAGATAAACGAAAGTTATTTTAGATACTAATAAAAAATAACTAGAAACTTAATTATGATGTAGTCCTAGTCCCCGCGGTATCGTGCCAAGAACGCTGGATGCGTTTCCCCGCTGAATGGCTATACACAGTTTTTTGAACAATGTCATCCGAAGGGCTCTTGTCTCTATAAATGTTCCCTCGGTTTTAGGGCCTTGTGGAATATTTAGAGACGACGGCAGGAGACCCGCAGTATGACATTGGTCCCTTGGGAGAGAGGTAAAGCCCTAGTGTGGGATGATACTTGTGTAGACACCCTGGCGGCGTCTCATCTCAGGGGTACCTCGTATAGAGCCGGGGCGGCATCAGAGGCAGCTGAACTAAGTGGCGCAAATATGAGTCTGAGAGATGACTACATATTTGTGCCATTTGCTGTAGAGACTATCGGTCCGTGGGGTCAACGTGCGGTGAAGTTCCTAAAGGAACTCCATCCGCGGCTGGTGGTTGCTGCTGGTGATAAGAAGGCTAGTTCTTTTCTCGCTCAAAGGCTAAGTATAGCCCATTCAACAGCGAAACGCAGCCAGCGTTCTTAGCACAATACCGCGGGAAGTAGGACTGTATGATAATTAAGTTTCGAGTTTTAGATTTTTTATTATTATAGTTTTTAATATTGTATATAATTAATTTATAATTAATATATGTGTATATAAACTTTTCTCTGAAATCATTCTGTCTATTGATAAAAACTGCAAGAAGAAGAAGATTTATAAGCTCGAAACTTTGTGATCACTCATTGGCTGTAGTAACTGTTTTTTTTTTTTGTGAGATTATATTTAGCCAAATGGAATATTCTATAAGAAATCATATTATGTAAAATGTATGTTTGAAAAATATATCAATATTCGATATAATTTCTTGTTCAAAATTTGAGTTGCTAAAATTACCAGATGGCAGTTGTTAAACAAATATATGATTTTCCCAGGTCACTGAAAAAATTTTTTAATTAATTTCTATGTATATTTCAAAAAAAAACTAAAACTAGTAACTCAATTATCACACAGTCCTACTCCCCGCGGTATCGTGCCAAGAACGCTGGCTGCGTTTCCTTGATGAATGGCCTTTGAGCGAAAAAAGAACCAGCCCTCTTATCACCAGCAGCAACGACCAGCCACGGATGGCACGTGGACCCCACGGACCGATAGTCTCTACAGCAAATGGCATAAAAATTTAGTCATCTCTCAAAGACTCGTATTTGCGCCACTTACTCATTTCAGCTGTCTCTGATGCCGCCCTGGCTCTAAACGAGGTACCCCTGAGATGAGAGGCCGCCAGAGTGTCTACGCAAGTAGCATCTCACTTATAGCTTTACCTCTCTCCCAAGGGACCAACGTCGTATCGTCGGGTCTCCTGCCATCGTCTCTAAAAATTCCACAAGACTCTAAATTCGAGGGAACATTTATAAAGACAAGAGCCCTACTGACATCGTTTAAAGAACCGTGCCGTGAAATTATACCAGCACTTTTCTTACATGAAAATCCGTGGAACCCAAACTTGTCGACGCTGCTACAACAGGGGCACTAATGGCGTTGACAAATTGCCGCTCTTAGTCGGATTGCTACGGTGATGCGCAAGCTTTCCCCATCAAGTAATGTGTCGAGATTACTTGATAGTAAAGCGTGTAACCAGTGACTAGATTCCTTAGTCAAAATAGCTAGAAGGCGTGCCTTATCTTGGTTACTATGGAAATTATGAAACAAATTTTTCTGCACGCCCTGTACCAACGGAATATCCCACTGCTTATGTTGTTTAACTTCCAGTGAAACATTTTCACCGGGACAGAGCGTCTGCCTTGCCTCCGTAGCAAAGCGCAGGTCTACTTTATTATTCAAAATTGTGTTACATAAGTTATTGACACTATGCACGGAAGCAAGGAAAGCAGGCAATGGAATGCTGGAAAGATTTCTCACACCAATACCACCAAATTTTATAGGTAAAGTAGCTTGAGTCCAGGCTGTTGTATTTAAAGTTAAATTTAGAATTTTTTCTTTTATTTATTTAATTTTTTGGTTCGATATGACTTATGGACCTTCAAGAAAAGTTCCTAAACTTTTTTATTGGCCGGCAACGCATCTGCAATTCCCCTGGTGTTGCAGTTATTCATAGGCTGCGATAGTTACTTTCCATCAGAAGAGCCTTATGCTCGTTTGCCTCCTCTTATATAAAAAGGCTACAAAGCGTTACAAAGAAATTGACATTCATACGTACAATCGAAAAACATTACCGACCTTTTGGGGCAGTCCTGTAAAATTTACGTAAATGATAAATAGGTTATTTCTGTAACCAACCTTCAAAAGACTCAACGGTATTATAAAAATATTACGAATATCGGATTATCTATCACGAAAACAAAGATAAACAGTAAGCCGAACATAATTAATTGGGCATGTGTTCAAAAATAATGCCATTTTATTGGTCGGATTTAAACTTACGCAAGCAGATTTCTAACTTTGATACGCAACTCGCTTATTCATTTATTAATTCTACGGGGTTTATAGAGCGACGTGATTTATTACTAAGATATACTCGCAAAATTTAAAACGAACTTAGTTTAATTTAACATTCAATAAAATCTAAGAGAGAATAAGTGATAATATTAAAATAAGGTACAAAATTAAAAAACATAATCAGCAGTGGATATAGGCAGGATACAAACGTCAGGTTTCCTGATTAGTTTTCAGTATTCAGGAAAACATGACAAACGCAAATTCGGATGACTTTATCAGACGCCAACTAACCTGAAAGTAGTCCACGCGTACATTTTTTATATGTTGTCATGCCTTAGAACAAATGTGGTGTAAGGACGAGGGAAATGAAACACTTGAGTGTTAACGTAAGACTGTCTGTAATTACGTATTGTTAAGTTTATATATTAAGATTATACCCAAACATACGTATAGATACTAGGTAGGTACTACACCTTCCTTCCCAAAGAAAAAAAGAAATGAATACGTGCATTTCTTCTTTTTATATAATACTAACATCTAAAATTACACAATAATTATATCCCTAAGTATTCTAATTTATAAAATGTAAACATGGGTATAAAGAAATAGTTAAAATAATATTTAGATTAATATGATTACAATTGGTATTATAGTACTTAGTAATTAATATTAAGGTAAGGTAATATTCATTAATAAAGCTTAATATACTAATTTATTACAATTAAAATCGATTAAGTACACTATGTATTTTGACTTTAGATTATTAAACTTAAAACTTTAATATTATTACAATATTATATATGTTTATTTATTACATTTATTTGAAGGATAATACAATTTAGTTCGGTTTTTATTTATTTATTAGGTTTACCAGTAATTGTAATAATAATACAGCAATAAGTATTTAACAATAACAAGTGTTTTACAGCCAAATGCCCAATTAATTTAGGTAAACACCACATGCACAAACTGTTAACGGTGGTAACATCCAATTTTTATAAGTGACTTAATGTTTTCACAATAAATGAGAAAAATAATAATGTAATTTTTGCCATCTCTTAGTATTTTAACATTCGGTGAACAATCTCTAATTACTAAATATGGACCTGCATAAATGGCGCTGAGTTTGTTACCAGTTTCTTCTTTAACTAATATCAAACCATTAATTTTACAAGTTTAGCGTTCATTTTACAATCATACTTGGATTTCCTAACAAATTTACTATTGATTAAATTTTCTCTTGCTTGCTTTTGGGAGGTTTGTAGGTTTGTAAACTCTAACGGATAATCTTCGTAATTATATAGGGGTTCTACGGTTTAAGTTAAATTACTGGGTAAATTACATTTTTTGCCATAAACTAACTCAAATGAAGTATACTTAGTTTCGCGGTGAACGGAAGTATTAAATGAAAAATACCGACAAAAAAATATATAAAAAATAACATTTTTTTATATAGTAAAAAGATAATGTTAAATAAAGTTTTATCTTATAATTATATGTATATAATATTTGTCTTGGCTTGGGTAGGGTGGTTGGCCAAACCCCCTATGTACATAATAATTCCGTAGTCACATTATGTATGTTTAAGCCTTAATGCATTGTTGCATTGTTGATGTATTATGTTAGACAAAATCAGGTGTACATTCGCGAACGTATATTATTTTGATCGACACTTCACACTTGACTGTAACACACTTTGATACTGAGTTATTCAGTTACTTATTAAGTCATTTATGTAGACATTCACATTAAAAAGTACCCTTCCTTTATATATTTATTTACTTATAATTTTATAGTTATATAATTCATTTATTTATTTTTACCTTTATATTTAATGAAACATTTCTTTCATGATCCATACAAATTATTTTAGATATTTATACTTTACTTTTTTTTTCAAAAAATAATGCCTTATAAAGATAAAAACATATGATTTGAAGGTACAATAAATATAAAACCGACAATATTACATTTCATTTTAAGATACACATAACAAAGAAGTCTATGTTAGGCAATGTCATCATTTTCATTATCATAACAAACTACCAGATCAAAATACAAATTGCAATCCCAGCCACGTCAGCGATTTGTGACACTTTTGTTTTCAATTCCAAAGTATGTTTATGGGAAAGTTTGCGATTACATCGTATGATGATACCTAATTTCAACATAACTTACAAAAGGTTTTATTATAAATACACTTAAAGTATCTAAAATTTATAGTATTAAACACGTTTTCATTTACATAGTTAAGATTACATTGCATTATCAAGTAATATGTGTTATTTTTATTATTAATAGTCGGAAAAGTATTACATATTACTTTTTTTTAAGATTTCATGACTTCTAAGGAACATGTTTATCTTATATGAAACACAAATATGTAAAAATGATAGGCTATTACACAAGTCTGTATTAGAAAATATATGTTGTATGTTAATAAAATGTTATTAACATTAGAAAAGAAAAGTTTTTTTAAGTATATAATAATATAATTTTTGATTTAATTGTAGATAATGAAAAATCTTATAATAATAGCGAATTGATACACTTTGGACTACCAAATTTAGTTTTAAATTGTACAAATTTTACATAAAAAAAACAACATAACATAAAGAGAAATTTAAGGTAGGGTTATCATAAATATAAATCAATTTAAATATGAAAAAATCTTGTAAATTCATATAAAATATGGTAAAATAATTAAGTATGTACGTGAAAATGTGTTTATTATTTTTGATTAATATTTTTTTGTTTACGTATGGTTATGTGGATCGATAATAAAGTTACTGGGTACATGTGAAACTTGTAAGTAGGATTTTGGGTAGCATTAATAGCTCTAATACAGAAATGCAAAATAACTACATATCTCACTTTTAGGTTTGGTCGGGGATCCCCTTATTACCTCATTTTAATTATTCTCATGTCCTTGCATGTTAGTTCTTTTCATGTTAACACTAATCTCATTTCCTTTGTTTTCGGTTGTCAGGCCTTATTTATTTATTTCATAATTCTTGTACGTACTTTCTTTTCTTTCTTAATATTTTTGACGTTTAGCTAGCTTTATTTCTTTGAGTATTCTCTTCCCTTATATATTTATTTATTTATTAGATACCGGGAATCGGAGTATTAATTCACTTCATTTATATTTTATTTCGTGATATTTATCACGCGGGTACTATATAATTATGGGCCCCCCATTTACTTGGGTATTATATTACTTTTTCATAACATTTATTTCATTTTATTGGTACATAAACTTTTTTTTATCATACTATATCAAGGTAAAACTGTACCTTAGGTTGTGCGCACAACCTCGAGGTCAACTTTTAAGTCATTTTAAAAGGACTCCAACAATTGTCACGGAGGAAAACTAAGTTCACACTATGATCCAGCGAAGGATGTGACCTCTATGTACCATTATTAAGGGCAACAAATTTAAGACTTCTCTGGTCCCCAACAGTACTAATATGAGTAAACTTGTTCACATCTCACTTGTACTGAAGGTATTGTTCCCTAGTACCCGATACTTCCGATTTTTTCATCCAATCATGGAAACATAGATACCCTGCTCGAGGACTATATGCTATACCAGTGATAGACGTTCCCGTATCTCTCCATTATTTGTTTGTCAAGGTCAACTTTTGTTTAATTTTGATTGATTTCTTTACTTTTATAGTATTTTATTAATCATTATTTAATTATACCATAATATACTTTCACGTGGCTCGCGTACATACATACATGATAAATAATATGGACACTATTCCTATACAATACATAATATATTTTCATTGCGTCATTAAAACTCATTAAGTCGTTAATCGCATCCGAACAACCTTAAAAAAATTACTCGGTTATTAGGTTTTCCAAACTCTCAGCTGATCAGGCCAATTATATGTGGATATGCTAATCTCCGATAATTTTCTTTACTTGCCTTACTCTCACAACTACACTCTATTAATATTTTTCATTTATAATTCCGTATTTCTTAATTATATTATATTATCCTTTAATATAGTAGCCATAAATTAACTCGAGTCTTTACAAATTTATTAAATAAGTCGCTTGTATGGTCTCTTGTAGTATTTAGGTACATCATTTTCAGTCAGGGAATGAGGCTCACAATGATCACAACAAAATTTAAATAAATAAATTGAAGAAATTATTTTCTCATGTATACAAATAAGTAAGATATTTAAAACTTTATCATTTTCCCAGGAAGTAATGAATTATAAAAATTAAAAGTTTATGATTTAAAAGTTGAATAAATGTAAAATCGAAATTAAAAAATTATTCCATTTCATTTTCAAATTAATCAAAGAAATAATAATGGGAACATAAGTCGTCATCACTATAACGGCTACCAAGTTTATTTAAACAAAACATTAATAATTATTTAAACATTGAGAAGAACAATTTTGATTTTTAAGTAGGTTATATTAACTTAGTTATTTATTAAAGGTTATATATTTATTTATTTATAACTTTAAAATTGTTTTAAGGTTTTCATACCTTTAGAAAAGAAGAAAAATAATTGTCTTTTATTAATAGCGATTTTTTTAAAATTCTTCAAAATTATATACATTTATATAAAATTTACTACAGAAATAAATTTGGGTTAAATTTAAAAATATATTTGCTTTAATCCGAACTTGGTTATCCTAAAATGTAGCTTAATATATTGATTTTTTTTTGAATACAGTACATATTAGAAATATTATAAAATGTGACAAATATTTTCAAGTTAAGTTTAACAGTGGTAGAGCCACGTGGCAGCTTTTGCTGTAGCACGGATGGGCCGGCTCGAACCGGGGTGGTACCACGACCTCACAGAAAACCAGCGTGAAGTAGAGGTTTACCTCTGCGTTTCGCTTGGTGAGTGCAGGTGGCCGGAGGCCCTTTTTACTGGAAATGAGGCATTCCATCTTAGTCCTCACGGGTGACAACGCATCTGCATTTTGATTCGCAAACGAGGATAGATGTAGATGTCTATGGGCCGCAGCAACCACTTACCATCAGGTGGACTGTGTGCTCGTTTGTCACCCTAATCCTATAAAAAAAAAAAAAATAACGTACGTTTAATATTAAATGCATTATGTACTTTTATTTTTATTTTATATAAGTAGTCTAAAATATAATAAAAAATATGGTGTTGAATGTGTAGAATTATTTTGTTGAATGAATTGTATAATTTTATATTAAAAGACTACAGAAAAAAAACAACGAAATGTATCACATTGTTATTTTAACAATAAATTTGGTGAAATTAAGTACGTAAAAATTTTATCTTTCATATTATTTCATTATTTTCTTTGCAAAACAATTACTGAATAAAAGTGAATATAAAATCGTCTAGTTCTTTAATACAAATGCCACTGAAGCACTTACGTAACTTAATTTATAATCATTGTAATATGATTTTTTTTAAACAATAGTAAAATAAGAAATAAATCGTTAATATAAAATATCTAATAATTAATTTCAACTTAAACATATATGAAATACAGAATATTTAGTACATAACTATTTTTTTATAATATTTAAAACTTTTTAAAGAAATCTTATAAAGAAATGACAAAAAGTAGGCTAATGCGATGTTACCTCAAATTTTCTTCTTTGTTCTTTTTGGCTCATATTTCATATTCTTCTAGATGAAGCTTGCAAAAGTACAACTGTTACTTTCCTTTTAAAACTAATCTGCCGTTTCTTGAATTTTGAACTTTGGTCATCATATAAAAAAATGCACATTTTGTTTTCTTCATTCTTCGTTGTCTTTATAGTACTATATATTATATATTTTAAATTTTCAGTCAGTTTCTATAAAATTCTTGTGTTATTGTGGCTTCTTCTCGAATTCATATTGATTTATGTTTCGTCACGTCCGGTGTTGTATTCATTGCGTTGTAATATAACTTTATTGTCAATCATTTTACTCAGGTCTTCTTAATATAATATAATAGCAATATTTATTCCCACTTTTTTTTATTTTAAATAGGCCCGGCGGTGCGCTTGTATTGCCGCAGCGCACCACCTGGCAGGGTCGCCATGTAAGGACGAGGGAAATGAAACACTTGAGTGTTAACGTAAGACTGTCTGTAATTACGTATTGTTAAGTTTAAATATAAAGATTATACCCAAACATACGTATAGATACTAGGTAGGTACTACAGTGGAATTGAAGAATGCCAATTTACCAGTAAAAATGTCTCCAGTTCTCGACTCGTTATTTCAGCTGTTATTTTACGCTTATATTATAATTTCAACGTTTTTGTATATTTCATTTACTATTTCAATTACTATTTAGTATCCGGCGCGTTGAAGCCGGACTTTTTTTAAACCCAGCGGGCTTTTTTTTTTTAAAAAACACAATCTACAATATAATATTTTATACTATTGTTATTAAATCATTTAGAAATAGCATGGTAGCGATCACCCCATTCCCAGGGGTTATTATCATTCATGTACTCTTTAGTAGTATAATAACCTTTACTAGACAATTTTTGCTTAATAAATAATTTAAACCTATTGATAGAAAATGTCTGCATATTTTCGTGGACTTTGTTATAAAATCGTATACGTTGCCCCATGAAGGAGTTACTGACTCTTTGGAGTCGAGTAACTGGTATAACTAACTTGTGCTTGTTTCGAGTATTTAAAAAATGTACATCACTATTTTTAATAAAACTATTTTTGTTTTTGTGTACATACATTAAATTCTCGTAAATATATTGAGAGGTCCAAATTAATATATTTATTTCATTAAATATTTATTTCATTAAATTGTTATAGTCCCAATATACTGGGTGGCGCCTAGATTAACAAGTTAGATAGCACAGCAGTTAATAGAAGTTGATATATGTCTGTTAAAATAATAAAATAAACAATAATAAAAACAAATAAAAAATGCATCTTTTAAACAAAATAAATAGCGTAAAAAATTACACGAAATAAATCACCTTGATAATACTAGTTAACTGACCTGAAGTGACTTGTAGAAGCGGCAACGTCGCGGCCAGCGGTTCAGTGCTCACGTGACATCGACATAGGTAATTAATTATATTATAATACCTAGGACTTGCCCATACATAAGTAATTAGGCACGCGTAGGGCGATGCTAATCCGATGTTATCAACAAATCACAAATTTTTTGGTATTTTTTTTTATCCAAATAATCACTTTAATCTTGAAATCACTCAACTTTATTAAACAAATCAAATGTTTAAATTTTCAAAATGACAGTTGTTTGTAAACTTTGAAAGTTGAAGAATGTAGGTTGAGAATGGGTGAGTTAACCGTCAAATGCCTTTTGTACGCCGATGATCAAGTCATGTTTGTATCGTCGGCGGCCGAGTTGCAAATGATGGTTACTTTAATGAACTGGTCATTGAAAGAAAGGGGTATGAAAGTGAACGTAAGTAAGACGAAAGTGATGGTTTTGAATGAGAAGAAAGTAAAACGTTATGTGAAATAAGAATAGAAGGGGAGTTGATTGAACAAGTAGATGAGTTTGTATATTTGGGATGTGTATTTAGGAGGGATGATAGATATGATAAGGATATAGAACAACGAGTAAACGCAGGAAATAGAGTGAATGTGGCTCTACACGCTATTATGAGGAGTCAGAATGTGTCAAATAAGGCACGTATGGCAATTCATAATGCTGTGTTAGTCCCTACTTTAATGTATGATAGTGAAAGTTGGGTCTGGCAGCAGAAGCATGAGACTAGAATAAATGCTGTAGAAATGCGGTCTTTAAGGAGTATGCAAGGGCTTAATCTGAATGACAGGGTGAGAAATAGTGTGTTTTGCAAGATGACGTTGTGTCAAGGATTAAGAAAAGAATGCTTCGGTGGTTTGGTCATGTAGAAAGAATGAACGAGTAAAGAGTGACAAAGCAAATATATGTTGCAGAAGTGAACGGCAGAGTCGGGAAGGACGCCCTCGGCGAAGGTTTATCGACCAAATCGGCGATACATTAAAAATGGGCCATATTAGGAATACCCTTAACCGACGAGCGTGTATGCGTAGATATATGGATCAAAAGGAGGGGAGAGAGGTGTGTCAGGATCGCGACAAATGGAAGCCCGTAGTCTCTGCCTACTCCTCTGGGTGACAAGCGTGAGTGTTTGTGTTGTAAATTTTTCTCTAAGGGATTACTTCAGACCCAGGCTATAAATTGCTCTTATAGCTCTCTTTTGCAAAACAAAGATAGTTTCTATGTCAGTCGCATTACCCCATAGCAAGATTCCATATGACATTATGCTATAGAAATAACTAAAATAAACCAATCTAGCTTTTTAACACATGTAAGGCGTGTAATATTTTTTACAGCATATGCTGCAGAACTAAGTTTGCTAGCTAGTTTAGATTTATGAGTGTTGCAATGAAGCTTCGCGTCAACTGTAATTCTGAGAAAAACAGTGGATTCAACAAGACCCAGCTCCTTCCCATTTAAAAGCACATTGGCACCTGTTTAACATTAGGTGTACGGTCAAACATCATTAAAAATATTATCTATGCAAGTTGCACTAGGTCCTGCAATACCTGTTGGCTCAAAGAAGAAATTAACAATGTTGTATGATTTGAGCAATGTCCAAAACTCATGGAAGAAGTTTAAAGGAGATTGATATTAAAGTCTCCTCATACAACGACAGATTTATTCTGTTTATTAAGTTTAAGCAAAACTTTATTATTTTTAATACAATCATACATAGAATGTGGGTGTCTTTAAACACTGACAACAATGAAGTGCTCGAACTTAACACACGATGCCATTTCTACAGTTCGCTCAACAGAGAGACTCACAATATCCTTACGTTCTTTAATTTAATTTTTTAGCTAATATTGAGAAGCCATCGCATAATTTTTTTTCCCTGTTAAAGCAGCTGACCACCTGGTGTTTATTGAAATTAAACATATTATAGTTATAATCTTTTAACCAATGTTCAGTTATACAAAAAATATGTATGTTGTTACTATTTAAAAACAATTCAATTTCTAATTCTTTGCCAACATGTCTTGCATATTTTGTTGCACCAAGTATATACAATTCTTATGATTGTATTTGTGAGAAATTATAGTATTAACTACATTCTTGTGGGCTATATTCCGATTAATTTAAATTGTTACTATGATTGCTAGAGATAACCTGTTTTCTCTCATTTTCTAATTTAAATATATCGATATTTATTTACATAACATAATATACAATATTATATTATATACAATACTAAAACTATACTATTGGTATTTCCAATTCTGCATGCCTTAAGCGCATTAAAAATTACTTATAACACGATTATACTTAATTTTGAAGTAGTTTAAATACACACAAGTTTTCACTGATAACCTTATAACTATATTTCCAATTCTCTGATTTCTTTATATCAAATTTCAATTAAAAAAAAGTTTGGAAAATTCAAAAGTGCACCACTCACAATGCCAAATGACAGTAAAAAAAATATAAAAAAAATTGTAAGTTGTAGTTCTATTCGTCAATGAGTTCCAGTTGCAGCCAACGAAGTACACCTTGAAGTCAGTACGTCAAGTCCAGAGGTAAGGTCTCATTATAACTAACAAATCGAGCCCAAATTCAGCACATCTAGTTCTCCTTGCCAAGGAGTTCCAGTAGCAGTCTTCAAAGTACACTTTCAAGTCACTCTCTCAAGTCCGGAGGTAAGGTCTCATCATAACTAACAAAATCAGCCCAAATTCGGTACATCTAGTTCTTTTCGTCGAGGAGTTCCAGTAGCAGATATCGACACACTTTCAGGTCTATAAAGTCCAAGACGTATAAGTATATTTATATATAAATCCTGCGTGCTTTTAGCGAAACAAAATATTGTAATAAAAATCTGTGATTATAAAAATAATAATAATATCTTACCTCGGTCGAGTATGTATCAAATTTGGTTTTTGGTATATTTTGTACGAGGCGCTGTAACAAACGACCACTCACGAGCCTGGAGTAAATAAAGTACTCTGTGGCTGTGGTTTGGAGTGCGGCTGCGGCCTATTTAGTAATATGAAGTAATACAAGGCTCTCAAATCACTGAAAATTTCCTTTTACATTTGCCATTTACATTCTAATTATGTATATATAATTAATACTCTTCATCTATCATGTGGGACGCCACATGATAGATGAAGAGTATTAAAATAGATTGAGTTGAACAATTGATATTTTCAAAAGTAAGCGTGTTTACGCCGCCATGCGAACTTGATAAATCCACACCATAGGCCTTTAGTGGCCCCTTTTTTACGTGAAAATAGTAATTAATCGATTTAAAAAAAAATAAGTTTAACAATCATTTATCTTTCTGACAATGTGCTTTTTATATCATTTATATGTATAATATGATTGCTAGATACGATTTCATGCGACAAAACGTTGAAATCTTAATTTTTAGGCCCTAGCAAAACATACCTGCGCGCTTTACGCTTAAGGCATGCAATAATAAAAAAAACGAAAACTAGGAACTTAATTCTCAAACAGTCCGGTATCGTCCCAAGAACGCTGGCTGCGTTTCCCCGCTGAATGGCTATACTTAGCCTTTGAGCTAGAAAAAATCCAGCCCTCTTATCACCAGTAGCAACGGCCAACCACGGATGGCACGTGGACCCCACGGAACGATAGTCTCTGCAGCAAATGGCACAAATATATAGTCATCTCCTGGAGACTCAAATTTGCGCCACTTACTCAGTTACGATGCCTCTGATGCCACCCCGGCTCTAAACGAGGTACCCCTGAGATGAGAGGTCGCCAGAGTGTCTACGCAAGTAGCATCCCACACGAAGGCTTTACCTCTCTTGCAAGGGACCAACGTCATACCGTCGGGTCTTTTGCCATCGTCTCTAAATATTCCACAAGACTCTAAAATCGAGGGAACATTTATAGAGACAAGATCCCTTCGGATGACATCGTTCAAAGAACCGCGCCGTGAAAACCTACCAGCACTTTTCTTACATGAAAGTCCGTAGAGCCCAAACTTGTTTAAACCAAACTTTAAATTAACTTAAATTACTAACCCAAACCAACTTTAAATTACTTGGAACTGACTCCAAATTCAATGTAAAGTCAATAAATGTGGCGGCACTGTCGTCGCGCCACAAGCGAAAGACATTAAAACCTAAATCGCGCTAACAAAGTTCCAAAATTAAAGCAATATATATAGAATAGCTCCTAACTACCACTCGGAGCGTTGGCCGCTCCCCGGGCAGAATACCTTGACCGGCGGGAGATCTCCCCTTTTCCATCCATCCGCCCAACGTGGTATGAATACGCAAAAACAACCTTGGGAAACTACTATTTCAAACCTTCGTCATCATCCTCAAGTACCCCATTCATTCGTTCCCGAGCTGATATTGCCTGCAGTCTTCATATTCTGCAAGCCATTTAGCTTTACAAAGGTTCATCGCAGCACTGGAATAATAATGCTTTCTGTTCCTTCAAGCTACTCTTTGCGCTACAGTGTTCGGCACGGCTCTGAGCCTTACTACTCGCCTCTGCTTCACGACACTCTCGCAGATAATTTGCCTTCTTCTCGACTCACCGCAGACTACAAGGCAATTAATTCCTTGCACTTGCTCCGGCTCATCGTTCTCACCGGCATCACTTGCAAGTGCGTAGTATGGCATGCGTTACACACCGGCATAACGTTCGCACCGGCGTCACTTGCCCTTACGCACACAGCATGCATTCCCCACCGGCTATATAGAATAGCTCCGAACTGCCATTAACAGTTTTGATGGCTTCTATTTGGTCGTTTTTGTGGTGAGGTACTGTTATTGAGAGACTTGTGAGACCGTCGATTAGTCTATGATGACGGCAGTCGACTAATAAATCGTAATGACTTAGAAAGTCAACTCCGATTATGGCTTTGGAGACATCTGCCACGATAAATTTCCAAGTGAAGTCCCGACGAAGTCCAAAGTCCAAATGAAGTTGAAAGTAGCCGTAAGTGGAAATAACGCTACCATTAGCTGCGAAAAGTTCGTATTTGCACTTTTTTAATGGACCCTTCATCATGGTCCGTGGAAAAACACATAAATGCGGTGGGCAGGAAGATGTCGATGGAAAGACTTCGTTTAAGTGTCCTCGAGGCAAGATGTCATTTATTTTGTCAGCTAATTCAGACAATTTATCTAAGGGCGTCTCAGCATTTGATGCAAATATGGCCTGCATATTTTGAGGCAGTCTACTCAACCAAATTGTGCGTATAAAATCTTCGGGAACACTAGGCCCTGCTAAATGTATAAGATGACGCAAAAATTGTGACGGTTTGCGACTTCTGAGCTCCTCGTGCATTAAGAGCTGTTTTACCTTCTGTTCCTGGGATGCGGAAAGTCGACAAATCAATTCAGATTTAAGAATTTCATATTTATTTTCTCTAGGCGGGTTGATAATAACATCCTCGACTTCAGCGGCGTATTCGTGATCGAGCTGGGATACAATATAATAAGATTTTGTGGTGTCACTCGTTATATTCGATAAAATAAATTGTCCCTCTATTTGAGCGAACCATAGTACTGGTCTGTCAGGCCAAAACGGAGGTGGTCGAACACCTACTCTAAACGAATTTGATTTAATTTCTCCACTGGTGGCGTCATCGAAATATTCACTTTCGATGTTCTGCGTCAGAGACGTCGTTAAATTTTTATTCGCCATGGTTCGGGTCGGGTTTATTTTTGTCAAATGTCGGAAGGTCACCAGTATAACTGCAAGTTGTACTTACAGGTTATAATAAAATACGGACTCCAATAAGAAAGACACTGAGTTAATAAAGTTAATGTTTATTGCATACACCAGTTATATCACATACAGCAGTCTCATACAGTACACAAATTCTCTAACAGTTTCTATTTATACGCACAACACTAACATAAAGTACGCGAATATTTTTGTATATTACACTGCATTAACAATATTTCGCGGAATAATTATGGGCGAGCGTGGCGCGAGCTCCCGCAGCGAATGCATCTCATTACTAATTCAATTCAATATCTAATGCACTTTACCGGTGAAGCAGGCACAAGTACTTCAATAGAAAAAATATTGTTAAGAATTTAACGAACGATTCATACGGAGAAGTTGGTAAGTAGAATTTCTTAAGATTTAATGATTAAATTTTACATTGTTTTAGCTACTGAATTTATACAAAAATATTTATTATAATTTATATGATTTAGTTAATATAGGTTTTGAAAAGGTGATTTTATAGATAAAATTTATTTATTTTTATTATACAATAATAACATTCAAATTTCTTTAAAGGTGGTATGCCACACCACTCCCCTGCCGAGACCGTTTCAGAACAGGTGATCCACTGCTGTGAAGGTAAGGAGGTTTAAGTCGATCTATAGTAACCGTACTTTCTGTACCTTTGACTTTTGACTTAATTTGAAGGTCTTAGGACCCCTTTCCAGGACTTTATATGGGCCTGAATAAGGAGATCCTAATGATGGTGTAGCTGGTCCCTGACGCAAAAAAAAACGTATTCTGCCATCTGAAGATCTTTAGGGATGTGGAAAGTATTAGTTCCGTGCCATGTAGCTGGACGAGGTGTTAAATTGCCATGTGACGTCGAAGGCGAGATGCAAAATCCTTGACGTCAGCGGTTAAGTCTGGTGAGGGAACGAAGAACTCTCCTGGTAATCGTAGAGGTTCGTTGATGTTTTGAGGTCCTCTTTCCAGGCGCTTCTTCTACTTAGTGGAAGGATTTCTGTCCACTGCGGGTTATTGTGGCACCTAATTGCAGTTTTATCTGCCGATGTAGCCTTTCTACCATACGGTTGCTTTGTGGGTGGTATGAAGTAGTTGTAGTCACCTTGGCACCGATGAGAGATGCAACGGCCTGGAATAATTTTGATTCGAACTGTCGTCCCCGGTCTATGGTGATCTTCTGTGGGCATCCGAAATGGGCTACCCAGCCGCTGGTGAATGTTTTGACGCATGAGTCCGCCATAATTTCTTCTAATGGGTAGGCCTCAGGCCATCGAGTATATCTCTCGATGACGGTGAGACAGTGCCTGTAACAAGAAGAAAGTGGTAACGGCCCTACTAAATCCATGTGGATATGGGAGAAACGTTGTGATGGAGTAGGGAAAGTGGAGTAAGGTGAAGAGGTATGGCGGTTGATTTTGCTGCGTTGGCAATCTGTGCATGGTTTCGTCCATTCCTTGCAGTCTCGACGAACACCGGGCCACACGAATCTTTCGGAGATGAGTTTTGCTGTGGCTGAAGCTCCGGGATCACTAAGATTGTGCATTTGGGAGAAGACTTGTCTTCTTAATCGTGGAGTAATATATGGCCTCGGAGTATGTGAAGATATATCACAATATATCGTAGCTTCGGGTGACTTGATCTGTTCTAATCGAAGCGATGTTCCCTTGTTAATTAGATCCTGCAGTTCAGGGTCTGAGTTCTGATCGTTTGCAAGATCTTCATAATTAAGGATTTCAGGATAGTCTCAATTCGTGACAACGCATCAGCAACAGTATTATCACAGCCTGACACGTGCTTGATCTCCGTGGTAAATTGAGATATGAAACTTAAGTATCGGTGGTGGTATCATGTGGTGGCGCTGTCATCGCGCCACACTGCTCAATAGAAGCAGATGTCTGGGTAGCCAAATTCTTCGCTGAGTTAAAATATAAATAATAAGATTTTTTTTTTGCTTATTTGCTATCAGTCTTATACTATACTTTGATAGGTAATACCTATCTCTTGTCGAAAACGTTTAATATCAATCAAATGAAATTTATTATTATTATTCTTGCAATTAATTTTCAAATTTAAATTACGATTACATGTCAAATTATGCATCAATAAATTTAAATTAAGCAAGGACAGCGTTATTGCCAATTTTGCGCGAATCATATTACGATTGCCTATTAGGTACCCTCGCCCTTGTTCCATAAAAACGATCGACTCTTTGACATCAATGACTTTATGTTCATGTTCTAAACGCAATATGTTTTATTGATGGAATTATTTTTTTATAAAACAAACAAACGAACTTAAGCCGCGTCTCCACCAGAGTTTTGTTATCGACACAACATTTGCCAACAAAACTTGTTTCGATTTTCGGCGGCAACATCAAAGAATACGCTTGTTGCCGACATTTGTTCCCTCGGTGGAGACGCTTGTTGACAGAAACATTTATTGGCAAAACGTGTTGGCAAATGTTGTGTTGACAACAAAATTTTGGAGTGGAGTTGAGACGCGCCATTAGAGTCCACCTGATGGTAAAGCTAGGTAAGTCCAACTTCGACCGAGAGGTCAATCGACGGATTCAACTCGGCTGGGCAGCGTTCGGGAAGCTACGACACATCTTCTCGTCAGACATACCTCAAAACCTTAAAACGAAATTGTACAACCAGTGCGTGTTGCCAGTGATGACTTACGGAACTGAGACGTGGTCCTTCACTGCTGGCCGTATGAGGAAGCTCAAGGTCGCTCAGCGAGCTATGGAGAGGGCTATGCTCGGAGTTTCTCTGCGTGATAAACTTAGGAATGAGTATATCCGCAGTA
The DNA here is from genome assembly GCA_033319125.1 of Parnassius glacialis. Taxonomy (NCBI): domain Eukaryota; kingdom Metazoa; phylum Arthropoda; class Insecta; order Lepidoptera; family Papilionidae; genus Parnassius; species Parnassius glacialis. Next base: position 37,852,962 of record JAVANC010000003.1, on the reverse strand, counting down.
GAACCAGAGTAACCGACATAGCCCAACTGATTAGTAAGCTGAAGTGGCAGTGGGCCGGCCATATAGCTCGAAGAACCGACAACCGATGGGGAAGAAAGGTTCTCGAGTGGCAGCCTCGTACCGGTAGGCGAAGTGTAGGGCGTCCCCCCACGAGATGGAGTGACAACCTGGTAAGACATGCAGGAAGTCGATGGATGCAGGTGGCTCAGGACCGTGCTTTGTGGCATTCTTTGGGGGAGGCCTATGTTCAGCAGTGGACTTGTGAAGGGCTGTAATGATAATGATGGTAAATGGTTACTGCAGTACACGGACACCTGCAACAATCTTTAAATAAAGAAGGCTTCACATGTATTGTCACCTCTACGAAGTCGGGTCTTTTGCCATCGTCTCTAAATATTCCACAAGACTCTAAAATCGAGGGAACATTTATAGAGACAAGATCCCTTCGGATGACATCGTTCAAAGAACCGCGCCGTGAAAACCTACCAGCACTTTTCTTACATGAAAGTCCGTAGAGCCCAAACTTGTTTAAACCAAACTTTAAATTAACTTAAATTACTAACCCAAACCAACTTTAAATTACTTGGAACTGACTCCAAATTCAATGTAAAGTCAATAAATGTGGCGGCACTGTCGTCGCGCCACAAGCGAAAGACATTAAAACCTAAATCGCGCTAACAAAGTTCCAAAATTAAAGCAATATATATAGAATAGCTCCTAACTACCACTCGGAGCGTTGGCCGCTCCCCGGGCAGAATACCTTGACCGGCGGGAGATCTCCCCTTTTCCATCCATCCGCCCAACGTGGTATGAATACGCAAAAACAACCTTGGGAAACTACTATTTCAAACCTTCGTCATCATCCTCAAGTACCCCATTCATTCGTTCCCGAGCTGATATTGCCTGCAGTCTTCATATTCTGCAAGCCATTTAGCTTTACAAAGGTTCATCGCAGCACTGGAATAATAATGCTTTCTGTTCCTTCAAGCTACTCTTTGCGCTACAGTGTTCGGCACGGCTCCGGCTCTGAGCCTTACTACTCGCCTCTGCTTCACGACACTCTCGCAGATAATTTGCCTTCTTCTCGACTCACCGCAGACTACAAGGCAATTAATTCCTTGCACTTGCTCCGGCTCATCGTTCTCACCGGCATCACTTGCAAGTGCGTAGTATGGCATGCGTTACACACCGGCATAACGTTCGCACCGGCGTCACTTGCCCTTACGCACACAGCATGCATTCCCCACCGGCTATATAGAATAGCTCCGAACTGCCATTAACAGTTTTGATGGCTTCTATTTGGTCGTTTTTGTGGTGAGGTACTGTTATTGAGAGACTTGTGAGACCGTCGATTAGTCTATGATGACGGCAGTCGACTAATAAATCGTAATGACTTAGAAAGTCAACTCCGATTATGGCTTTGGAGACATCTGCCACGATAAATTTCCAAGTGAAGTCCCGACGAAGTCCAAAGTCCAAATGAAGTTGAAAGTAGCCGTAAGTGGAAATAACGCTACCATTAGCTGCGAAAAGTTCGTATTTGCACTTTTTTAATGGACCCTTCATCATGGTCCGTGGAAAAACACATAAATGCGGTGGGCAGGAAGATGTCGATGGAAAGACTTCGTTTAAGTGTCCTCGAGGCAAGATGTCATTTATTTTGTCAGCTAATTCAGACAATTTATCTAAGGGCGTCTCAGCATTTGATGCAAATATGGCCTGCATATTTTGAGGCAGTCTACTCAACCAAATTGTGCGTATAAAATCTTCGGGAACACTAGGCCCTGCTAAATGTATAAGATGACGCAAAAATTGTGAAATTTATTATTATTATTCTTGCAATTAATTTTCAAATTTAAATTACGATTACATGTCAAATTATGCATCAATAAATTTAAATTAAGCAAGGACAGCGTTATTGCCAATTTTGCGCGAATCATATTACGATTGCCTATTAGGTACCCTCGCCCTTGTTCCATAAAAACGATCGACTCTTTGACATCAATGACTTTATGTTCATGTTCTAAACGCAATATGTTTTATTGATGGAATTATTTTTTTATAAAACAAACAAACGAACTTAAGCCGCGTCTCCACCAGAGTTTTGTTATCGACACAACATTTGCCAACAAAACTTGTTTCGATTTTCGGCGGCAACATCAAAAGAATACGCTTGTTGCCGACATTTGTTCCCTCGGTGGAGACGCTTGTTGACAGAAACATTTATTGGCAAAACGTGTTGGCAAATGTTGTGTTGACAACAAAATTTTGGAGTGGAGTTGAGACGCGCCATTAGAGTCCACCTGATGGTAAAGCTAGGTAAGTCCAACTTCGACCGAGAGGTCAATCGACGGATTCAACTCGGCTGGGCAGCGTTCGGGAAGCTACGACACATCTTCTCGTCAGACATACCTCAAAACCTTAAAACGAAATTGTACAACCAGTGCGTGTTGCCAGTGATGACTTACGGAACTGAGACGTGGTCCTTCACTGCTGGCCGTATGAGGAAGCTCAAGGTCGCTCAGCGAGCTATGGAGAGGGCTATGCTCGGAGTTTCTCTGCGTGATAAACTTAGGAATGAGTATATCCGCAGTAGAACCAGAGTAACCGACATAGCCCAACTGATTAGTAAGCTGAAGTGGCAGTGGGCCGGCCATATAGCTCGAAGAACCGACAACCGATGGGGAAGAAAGGTTCTCGAGTGGCAGCCTCGTACCGGTAGGCGAAGTGTAGGGCGTCCCCCCACGAGATGGAGTGACAACCTGGTAAGACATGCAGGAAGTCGATGGATGCAGGTGGCTCAGGACCGTGCTTTGTGGCATTCTTTGGGGGAGGCCTATGTTCAGCAGTGGACTTGTGAAGGGCTGTAATGATAATGATGGTAAATGGTTACTGCAGTACACGGACACCTGCAACAATCTTTAAATAAAGAAGGCTTCACATGTATTGTCACCTCTACGAAGGAACTCCTCAGAAACAGAAACAGAAACGTTTTTATTCAATATAGATTATAAATAATACTTATTGAAAGTCACTCTTTTGTTTAATTACCACTGGTTCGAAAGAAAACTTCTATCCTGGGAAGAACCAGCAAGAAACCCAGCGGGATTTTTTTTAAAATAACCACTTACAATCATGTATTTTACACAAATTAACAACACAACAAATAAGAAATAGCTTGGTAGCGATCACCTTATTTCCAGGAGTTATTATCATCCATAAATTCTTTAATATTATAATAACCCTTTTTATACAAACTTAGTTTAATAGAGTTTTGAACTCTATTTTCTCACATTCTGTGATTATATTAGCACTCTTTACCCTTCAGATCCAAACACAACGATGCAAGCACAGCCATTTGGTGACAGAGATAGATAAAAGGAAGGTACTTGCCTAGACGGACTACTGGACAGAAAAGTAGGCGTACTACATAATAATATAAATTGATCACATTTAAACATATCACATTTAAAAGCGATATTAGCCTAATGGTAGGACAGGGACTACGAAAATTAAAGATCGTGGTTTCAAACCCACCATTCAACTATAGTCATAACCACACCTAACACAAGCATTTTAAGCTCATCTGGAAGGATTAACGGGGATATTATTAGTGTTAATTGTAATTCTATTATTTTAATTAATATCAAAAAAAGTAATCATGGAATACCAAGCTAGTTGTATGCCAATAGTACCTACGTTTTTATACGTAGTAAAGTCATGCTGCAGCTATTAGTAGTATAGTTGTAGCACGAATGGGTCGGCTCGACCGGGAAAGGACCACGCTCTCACAGAATACCAGCCTAAAATAACAGCTTAACGCTGCTGTGTTTCGTATGGTGAGCATAGAGAACCGGAGACCCTTTTTACTGGAAAAGTGGCATTCCATCTTAGTCCTCCTGGGTGACAACGCATCTGCATTTTGATTCGTAATCGAAGATAGATGAAATGTCTATGGGCCTTAGTAGCCACTTACCATCAGGTGGACTGTGTGCTCGTTTTTCACCATTATCCTATATGAAAAAGAGCACCTAGCCAAGATTTCCTATATTTATAGCATTATAAATCGTTATTGATATGATTCGGTGTTCTTTTGCGAGGATATTATAATAACACTATTATTATGTGGTCGTGCTTCTGCTATTTAACTACAGAAATAGGTAAGACTCTTCATAATAGCTATTATGAAGAGTCAGAATGTGTCAAAGAAGGCACATATAGCAATTCATAATGGTGTGTTAGTCCCTACTTTAATGTATGGTAGTGAAAGTTGGGTATGGCAGAAGAAACATGAGAGTAGAATAAAGGCTGTAGAAATGCGGTCATTACGGAGTATGCTAGGGCTGAATCTGAATGACAGGGTGAGAAATAGTGTGATAAGAGAAAAGTGTGGTTTGCAAGATGACGTTGTGACTAGGATTAAAAAAGGAATGCTTCGGTGGTTTGGTCACGTAGAAAGAATGAACGAGGAAAGAGTGACAAAGCAAATTTATGTTTCAGAAGTGAACGGCAAAGTCGGGAAGGGACGCCCTAGACGAAGATTTATCGACCAAATCGGCGATACATTAAAAATGGGATTTAGAGTAGGATTAGGAGTACCCTTAACCGACGAGCGTGTGTGCGTAAATATATGGATGTAAAGGAGGCGAGAGAAGTGTGTCAGGATCGCGCCAAATGGAAGTCCGTAGTCTCTGCCTACCCCTCTGGGTGACAGGCGTGAGTGTTTGTATTGTATTGTTGTATAAATAGGTAAGAGTGGGGAACCTACTCAGATAGACACATAGGCAGAAATGGAGTCCTACCACCTAGTTATTTAAAAAAAAAAACAAAGAACCCAATAGCAGTGTCTAAGTTTTTGGGTTGGTCGCGTAGCATTAGTATAGTTCACTCAACTTTACATGTGGCCGATTCAGATACAGAAATTTGGTCAGGTACGTCAACTACATCTTCATCCATTTTGTAAATTATCTGAAATTGAGGCTCTAGTTTAAATAGTTCTACTGATTAAGTTAAATTAATCAGAGGGAGTAATAAATAAACAGTGATATTATTGTTTAAATTGACAAAATTGGAATAAGTTTCGGTTGTTTACTGTGTAAGTGTGTAGTCGCATATAAGTATTTAGTTATAATAAAGGAGTATTGCACTTCAATGTAGTTGTAGAGTAATTAAAAAAGTAAAAATATAATGTGTGTAGAATAAAACAAATTAATAAATAATAAAGGCTAGTATAAAACGTTATTTTAATAATTTGCAGCAAAAACGTTTTTCTTAATATATGTTGGATTCCTTAATAATTGCAAGATCCGCTTCTTCATCAATTCTTATTTGTGGGCTCCATTCCTTCTTCTGCAAGTATATTTTTCCATAAGATGATCTGCAGAAAACATATCTATGTGTTTTAGCAAAGTTTCGAGCGAGGAAGAATAACGTTTAACCCTTGAAATTGAGACATTTAGTCAAGATGAAAATAGATACTGAAGCGTCATGCAATTTAAGAAACGATGTGTTGTTTCTTTCGACTTTCAGATTTTTATAATTCTTAACAGTTTTAATATACTCTCCTTCTTAAGAACGTATATAAGTTGGACCATAATGGATTTAGAGTTTTTAGAAGTAATGATCTTAAATTTATTATTTCATATTTAAGTAACAGGATGCAAAATGTTGTCACTAATGGTATTAATTCTTCCGGGTCGATAGTATAAATGGGCATGCCTTATTCTCGCTCACATCACTCAATTATCGGATCCTTCCTGTTTCTTGTATATATTAATTGACTTTATAATATTATATTGATATAATTTTGATAAAATTTATAATATAATTTGATAACCATAATATAGTATTATTTGCTGACGAAACGTCATTGATTTTCAAAAACTAAACTAAAACGGCGACAACTAAAATATAACGAAGTAAATAATGCTACATATACTAAAATATAATGAAGTAATTATATATATATATATATATATATATATATATATATATATATATATATATATATATATATATATATATATTAGTAAATTGGTAAACCGTTAATAATTCATTATTATAACAAATATATTCTATAACTAATAAATTAATATATTCAATCCTTAAAACACACACACACACACACATATACACACACACACACACACACACGCGCGCGCGCGTGTGCGCGCAAATACAAATACACCTGTGCATACACACTTTCATATACTCACCTATACACGTCCATATCCATCGAATGGATTCAGCAATTCGCCTTATAACTTTTTATAATCTCTATTATGATATATTCCTCTCTGTATTATTTCTTTGTATTATATGTAACCTATCCGCGAGGGGGCCTGGTGACCTGTAACCCAGGTTTTGAATATAAAACCTATAATAGGCACCAGTCTCTCACAACGCTAGGTCCTTACTGTGTACATTGATATTCTTAACCAGGCAGTAAGTTGTGAAGAGATAAATAAACTAAATTGAAATTGAAATTTGTATTTAAATGGCACTAAAACTAAATGTATGAAATTTGTAACTGGGGAGGTGCTGAGTCTTATCGATACCACCGTTTTTCCTGGAATGCAAAACACGAAACGCGAAACTTCAATGGGCCGCACATTTTCCTATAATCAGCATATGCTGTAAAAAAGATTAGAAATTTAACCAGTGTTGAAAAAGCTAGATTAACTTTAACGATTTTCATAGTATAATTTCGTATAGTATTTTACTACGTGGACACGCGACTGATATTAAAATTATATTTTTTCTACAGAAGAAAGCCATATGAGCAGATGATTTAAAACCTAGAGTCGATCAAGAAAAAATTCAAGGAAAACGATATAATAACCATAGCCTCTTAATACATTCACGAAAATGTAATATATGTACATAAAAATAAAAGTTGTTAAAAGAAATATGTGATATTCTTTCTGTAAATACTAAGAACAGACACAACTTAGTAGTACCATTTACTCGACTCCACCGAGTTACTAATTCATTCTTGGGGCGATGTACATCCCTTTACAATAAAATTCCATAAAATATACAAAATTTTCCGTCCTCAAATTTCAAATTATATAAGGAATTTATGAATTATAATAACCCCTGAGAATGAAGTGATCGCTAACAAGCTACTTCTAATTTGTCTTGTGTTTAAAATGCTTAATATGTGACCGTAAACTGTCATTTTAATTATTTTTTTTTCAAAAAATGTCCCGCTAGATTTCTTGATGGTTCTTCCCAAGATAGAGGTTTTTTTTCCGAAATAGTGGTAAATTAAACAAAAGTGTAAGTTTTTCTAAGTATTATTTATATTCAATATTGAATAAAAAACATTCCGTTTCTGTTTCTGTTTCATGTCCCTTTTTACTAGAAATGAGGCATTCCATCCTAGTCCTCACGGGTGAAAACGCATCTGCATTTTGATCTGTAACAGAGGATAGATGTAGATGTCCATGGGCCGCAGCAACCACTTACCATCAGGTGGACTGTGTGCTCGTTTTTCACCCTTATCCTATAAAAAAAATGTCTTAATGACATGCTAAGCCTAACAGAAACCAGTTATTTCAATACCTATTACAGACATACACTTCAATTCTATTTATATTTATTGATAACATACATTAACTTAACTTCCTTTTTAGAAATTTGAGCAAAAACTTGAAAACATAAAAAGTTATTAGCTTGACGTTTCGGCAAAATGTAAAATTAAGGTTACAAAGAACTAGCGGAAGAGTAATTTGAACACTGATGAGAGTTTCAAACTTAATAATCTCAGAGCCCTAGCTTGATAAGTTTTTAGGCGACGGACGACTGCAGAAAATTCTACTCATTAGTTTAGAGCACTCTTGCCACTGAGCGGGAATTAAGACCTCATCTGTCATGTTACAAAATGCTGCAACGTAACATTACTGAAGAGAAATAACTAAGAAACGAATGCTTCTTATGTATTTATTATTAATTGCATTCTTTCGATTGTTGGCCCAGAACAAGAATTTGTATGGTCTACAAAAAGGTGCTCAGTGTCTGGATGTTTTTACATGGCTATAAATTAAAAAAATATTTACAGCACCGTTAATAAGCAGTGTAAGAATATCCACTACCTCTTAATGACCTATGGGAAAGAGACCTTCATTAAGAGGCGATAAGAGGAAACGCACCAGAAGGTGTTGCCCTTGTCGTGTCTTCCTAATAGAAATTAGAAAATAAAATATCTGATTTTTATTAGTATCCAAGCATAACAAGTACGGCAAACATCCCTGAGATAATCTAAGTGGAGTTCTATGTTCAGCAGTTGATGTCGATAGGATTTATTGTGATGATAACGATGGTGATGAATTTATCTAAGTAAAACGCCATAACAGTAAAGGAATTGCACTAGTGTAGGTTCAGTCATCATCATCATCACCATCATCATTAAAGTCCATCACAAGTCCACTGCTGAATATAGGCCTCCCCCAGGAATGCCACAAAGGCTTAATCATAAATTAAAAATGTCTATGGGCCACAGTATACAATAATTATCAGGTGTGCTTATTTGTCATACTCACTTTCAAAAGCCGCAAAACTCTTTTAAGTTTTATTTGACCGTTTGAATGGACTAATCAATATCACAACCATAAGGTATCAACTACAATATCAATTAGAGGAATATTTATTTTGACCACTAAGGAAATATAGCCTATGATGAAAAAAAAACATTAAAATCGGTTCACAATTGGCGAAGATTACGCATGATACATATATACAAAAAAAATCAGTCGAATTGACTTTCGCCTTTAAGTTGGTGAACAAAATTTCAATAAAAATATTGCAAAGCGCACAAAAACACCGAGAGATTTTCTGCCTTTATTATAGTCGTTACATTTAATAGAGGTCTAGTTAATTAACAGGGTTGTTATCGTAATTCTTGTTAACTGTCTCTTATTATATTAGATATAACAGTTAAGTTTACTACAGTAGCCTCTAAATATTTTTCATATTTTAGATGTAATATATATATTTGCCAGCCGGGCGACGTTGTTCTAACTTTTCCGCTATGTGGCGCGATTAGATTAACTTTAAATTCACTTCGTATTTTTATAGTGCAAATATACTTAAACAGTGGTAGAGCCACGCGGTAGCTTTTGCTGTCGCACGCATGGGCCGGCTCGAACCGGGGTGGTACCACGACCTCACAGAAAACCAGCGTGAAGTAGAGATTTACCTCTGCGTTTCGCTTGGTGAGTGCAGGTGGCCGGAGGCCCTTTTTAATGGAAATGAGGCATTCCATCTTAGTCCTCACGGGTGACAACGCATCTACATTTTGATTTGTAATAGAGGATAGATGTAGATGTCTATGGGCCGCAGCAACCACTTACCATCAGGTGGACTGTGTGCTCGTTTGTCACCCTTTTCCTATAAAAAAAAAAATTACCTTTCCCACCCAGATTGTGTGATCCTTGAATCATTTTTGGCACTAAGCTGACATATGTTGCAAATTTTTATATAAAACTGATTGTCTGAACCTAAGTATTTCTTTCTTAATCCTGGTCACAACATCATCTTGCAAATCACACTTTTCTCTTATCACACAATTTCTCAATCTGTCATTCAGATTCAGCCCTAGCATACTTCTTAAGCACCGCATTTCTATATCATTAGTTTACTCTCGTGCTTCTTCTGCCACTCCCAACTTTCATTACCATACATTAAAGTAGGGACTAACACAGCATTATGAATTGTCAGACGTGCCTTTTTTGACACATTCTGTCTTTTTATAGTAGATTGTAGAGCCGCATTCACTTTATTTCCTGCGTTCACTCGTCGTTTTATATCCTTGTCATATCTACCACTGCTCCTGGGCACGGGCCTCCGTTCATTTCAGAGGGTTATGGAGCAAGGAGTCGAACGCGTGTAGGCGAACTTCACACAACATGTCCTTTAAATATTTTTGTTACTCAGATTTCCTCACGATACAGACGCAGGTTTCCTCGCGATGATTTCCTCACCGCTAAGCACGTAGTAAATAACACTTAAAAATGCAATTATCATATTATTGAATGATTATTATTACCTATTATTGTAAGTGCCGGAGGGAATAGAACCCGAATTGCTAGCGTAATGCGAAATATACGATTAATATCAGTGAAATTATAATATAAAAGATGTATTCTGTTGTAAATAGTAATAACTTAGAGTGCACCTAAGTAATGACAGTGTATAATATACAGCAACACTACCTTCTTTACTTATCAAGTCGCTCTGACAAGGAATTTATAAAAGTCACTCAAAGTTGCGACTATCTGTTTAAAATTTAATGCTGTTAAGAACAATAGCCTTCTTACTACATACTCTAATACAATTTATACATATTTACAGGCATATAAATTATATTAATTAGACATTGATAATTAACGGTGGTAGAGCCACGCAGCAGGTTTTGGTAGAGCCACGCAGCAGGTTTTGCTGTTGCACGTATGAGCCGGCTCGAGCCGGGTTGGTACCACGACCTCACAGAATACCGCGTGAAATAGAAGCTCTACTTCTGCGTTTCGTCTGGTGAGTGCAGGTGGTAGCGGAATTACACGATAGACTAACCCAGGAGAGTACCAGTACCCCCTGGAGAATCCCTCGCTGAGCATCCCCGACCATGTTATTCCAATCCTGAGCGTGGGTGCTCAGGCTGCCCCGCGTATTCTGGGGGGGGGGGGGGGGGCAAAATTCCGCTCAAAAACATAAACTGCTCGGGGCAAACTGAGCACTGACTTCACTCTAACCTAAACGCCGTCCACTACCATCTCGAGACGGCGAAAGCCGGCCTTGCTCTTCCTGACCAAGACGCAGGTTTCCTCTCCAGCTGATATTTCGTATCTCTCCTACCTACCGGGGTACAAATTGGATCACTCCTTTGTGCCTCGGGCTGGAGTTTGCGTGTATGTCAGAGAGGACATCTGTTCTCGACGTCTCGGCAGTCTTGTAGGTTCGGACCTGTCCATCCTATGGCTACGCGTAGACAGCGACAACCATCCGCGCGTCTACGGGTGCCTCTATAGGTCCCATAGCGGTAATGTCGAAACAGACCGACTCATCGACCACGTCCAAATGGCTACAGATTCCTTGCTACAACAGGTCCCATCCGCAGAGATCGTGATCCTTGGCGATTTTAATGCCCACCATGCCGAATGGCTCGCTTCACGTTTAACCGCTCATGCGGAGATATCTGTTTATGACTTTGCCTTGGCATATGGTTTGACACAACTGGTTACTTCGCCTACGCGGATTCCAGATGTGGAGGATCCTTCCATGTTGGACCTTCTGCTGACCTCTCATCCGGACAGATATCAGGTTTCCGTCGATGCCCCCTCTCGGCTCTTCAGACCATTGTCTGTCGGAGTCTGGTGCCACTCACGCTCCCTTCGCGGTTGCGTTCTGCAGGTTGCCGCCGTGTTTGGCATTACAGGTCGGCGGATTGGGACGGAATGCGGTCTTTCTTTGCATCATACCCATGGGGGCGGGTTTGCTTCTCGCCGGATGATCCCAGCGCTGTTGCTGACTTTGTCACTGATGTGGTGCTACAGGGAATGGAACTATTTATTTCATCATCTGTGGTACCCATCGGAGGCAGATCTCAGTCTTGGTTTGGTCGCTCCTGTAAGACTGCATTACGCAGTAAGCAGGAGTGTTATCAAGCCTGGGCTGCGGCTTTGGCGACTCGGGATGTAAACACCAGAACACTTAAAAAGAAGTTTAACTTCGCCTCCAGGTCCTTCAAAAAAGTTATTGCCAAGGCAAAGTCAAAACACATAGGCAGAATTGGCGAGAAACTAGTTCGCCTTCCTTCGGGAACCCGTGCATTCTGGTCTCTCGCCAAGGCTGTCCAAGGGAATTTCTGTCATTACTACCATCTCTGCACAGGGAGTACGACTCACTAGCCCAAGACGCAAAAGACAAAGCCGGCCTTTTAGGCTCCCTTTTTGCGTCCAACTCGACTCTTGATGACGGGGGGGAAAACACCGCCGACCATCTCGCGGTGTGAGTGCTTCATGCCGGATGTGCTTTTCTCACAGCGCTCGGTTCGCAAAGCACTTCTCTCCCTGGACATCCAGAAGTCGAGTGGGCCTGACGGAATCGCCCCAATTGTGCTGAGGACGTGTGCTCCGGAGTTGGCACCGGTCCTAACGCGTCTTTTCCGGTACTCCTACTCTCAAGGCGTAGTCCCGAATTCATAGAAGACAGCTTTTGTCCACCCGATCCCTAAAAAAGGCGACCGCTCACACCCGTCCAACTATAGGCCTATCGCCATCACCTCCTTCTTCTCCAAAATAATGGAATCCATTATCAACTACCAGCTCATGCGGTACCTTGAGGATCACCAGCTGATTAGTGACTGCCAATATGGTTTTCGTCGGGGTCGATCAGCTGGTGATCTTCTGGTCTACCTGACCCATAGATGGGTGGAGGCAGTAGAGTCCAAGGGGGAGGCGTTGGCCGTTAGTCTGGACATTGCGAAGGCCTTCGATCGGATTTGGCACAAAGCGCTTCTTTCGAAGCTCCCTTCCTATGGGCTTCCCGAGAAATTGTGTAATTGGATCACCAGCTTCCTTGCAGATCGAAGTATCAAGGTCGTTGTAGACGGTGCATGTTCTGACTACAAGCGTATTAACGCTGGTGTTCCACAAGGCTGTGTGCTATCACCAACGCTGTTTCTTCTGCATATCAATGTTATGTTGCTAACTGGTAACATTCATTGCTATGCGGATGACAGCACTGGTGATGCTTTATACACCGGCCGTGCCAATATTTCTCGGGAAAACGTCTCCGAGTACCGGAACAAACTTGTGTCTGAAGTCGAGTCTTTGCTGGACAAAGTCTCGGATTGGGGGTGACTAAATCTAGTCCAGTTTAATCCTCAGAAGACACAAGTTTGCGCGTTTTCCGCTAAAAGGAACCCCTTTGCCGTATCTCCTCAGTTTCAAGGCACTCCCCTAGTTGCCTCAGCCAGTATCGGAATCCTCGGCGTCGACATGTCGAGTGACGTGCAGTTTCGTGGTCATTTGGAAGAGAAGGCCAAATTGGCCTCTAAAAACCTTGGCGTGCTCAGTAGAGCGGGACAGTATTTCATGCCGGCACACCACCTGCAACTTTACAAGGCGCAGGTTCGGCCCCACATGGAATACTGTTCCCATCTCTGGGCAGGGGCTCCCCAGTGCCAGCTCCTTGCACTTGACCGCATCCAGCGCAGAGCGGCTAGAATCGTCGACGACCGAGCCCTTTCCGATCGGCTCGATTCATTGGCACTGCGAAAAGATGTTGCATCCCTTTGCATTTTCTTTCGCATCTACCATGGGGAGTGCTCTGAGGAATTGTTCGGATTAATCCCAGCCGCCAAATTTCACGAACGCACATCGCGGCAGAACTCCCGCTACCATCCACACCATCTGGATGATTGGCGGTCCACCACTGTGCGATTTAGAAGATGTTTCCTTCCTCGCACGACTTCCTTGTGGAATCGATTACCATCAGCGATTTTTCCGGACCGATACGACTTAGGGACCTTCAAGAAAAGAGCGTACTCCTTTTTAAAAGGCCGGCAACGCATCTGCAATTCCCCTGGTTCCCCTGGTGTGGCAGTTGTTCATGGGCGGCGGTAGTCACTTACCATCAGGTGAGCCGCATGCTCGTTTAACCCCTCTCCTATAAAAAATAATTATTATTTACACATTTTATAATATACTAGCGATTTTCCCAGGGTTTGCACGGGTATTTTCTTAGTCTTGACATCAGCACCACCTGCAAGGTCCTAGTTTGAATCTATTCCATCCAGGGACCTACACAAACGCACACAAAAATTTCGTCAAAATAGTTCCAGCCGTTCTCAAGTGATGATCTTTCATACATGCGGCAATTGATCATCCTCCTAATAAAGATAAATATAAAATATTGCAAATGCCAACCCAAAGCTTGCTAAGCGTGACAACTATGGAAAATATCCCCCTACGAGGCATTGTATGGGGGAGGCCCATATGTTCATCAGTAGACTTCAATACTCTGTAACAGTAACGGTATAAAGATTTTTAAATATAATTTAAATCTCTATAATTTGCTATGCTTTGTAGACCAGTAAAACCAGCCTTTATAAATTTATTAATAACTCAGAGTTACAAAGATTTTTTTTCAGGCGGTTATTTAGCTTTTATGTAGACATATGGCATCCTGACTCTGAAAAAAAAGCTTTAGTTTTTGATATATGGCATATGTGTGATTTTTTAGAAAAACACAAAAAATTAATACCATATAAAATAATAAATTTTTGGAAGCCGCCAAAAATGATATTTTTATTGATTTTCTTGCATGTGATACTCGTGGTAGGTCTCGTTTCAAAGTTAAGCAATAATCTGCCATCATATGCACATCCCATCTGCCCTTATATCGTTCCTCCATGGTGCGAATTTCTTGATGGAATCTTTCTCCTTGTTCATTACTAATGTGGCCAAGATTTTCAGGAAAGTGGGTTAGATGGGAGTGTAAATAATGACGTTTTACGCTCTTGTTGCAACCAAGATCCTTCAGACACAACAACACAGTCTTGGTAGTTTGTTGCTTTAGTATTACCAGGCAAGTTTTTCATTACTGACGCCAATGATTTCCATGCTATGGACTCTTTTTCATTCATTGTTTTAACAAAATTTTCATCATTAACTAGCAGGCGTATTTGTGGTCCATCAAATATTCCTGCTTTTAATTTTTCTGTAGTTAGGCCAGGGAATTTCTGTGCAACATACTCAAAACAGTCACCATTTATACCAAGCGTCTTGACAAACTGCTTCATTATACCAAGTTTATGTGCATTGGTGGCAAAATAATGCGGTCTTTATTAACAAGCGGAGAATGTGTTATATTCTGCTTTCCAGGCACTAATTTCTTACTTAGAGGCCACTCTTTCAGAGTCCAATGATGTACTCTATCTCTGCTGTTCGGTATATCGTGACTTTAGTATTGGGTGCAAGTACTTTTCTCTTTCAATCTAGAGGCGAGTAACTTGGACTGTTCTTTGGGGATAAAATCAGGATCAATTATTTGACTTATAAACGTCTATTATGTCATCTATTTCCATCTGGCAAGAAGCTGCTGCAGATGTCGAAGGTAAAACTGGTGGTATAGGCTCTTGAGCTAGAATAGGTAGAAAAGTTGGTAGTTTAGCAGACGGTAAATCAGGATAAATCCATTTACTGCGGTTATTTGAATTAATGCCGTTTACATTAACGACGCAAAAATAGCGATCATCGTGGTGATTTTTCGGTTCTCGCCAGATCATGGGGTTGTGAACTTTAGGGAACTTCTTTTTCCACTTGACCATTGTCGCAAACTAACAACACAATTTTCGCAAACAGTTTTAGGCACCCACGGCTTGTCTAAATTATATACTTGTACTTTAAAATAGTCGGTATACGTAATTTTTGCGAAATCTGTCACGGATTTTCTATAATTTTTAAAAACATATTCACCATAAATAAAGCAAAACACTCCGGAACACAACGTCACCTTGATGTAGACATCGTTAAAACTTTATCTTAACTGATATAAACACTGTGTTAAATCCGTAAATATGCACCTACCCTCACAAAAATACCAAAAAAAAAACTGTGTACGAAAAATAAAAGCCGATGGATAGAAACGGCTGTTAGATTTAAAATAACTGTATCAAAAGATAAAGGAAAAGTGAAAAAAACTTCCGGAAAGTTCTAATAAGTAAAATTTTGTAACTATGTGATTCAATCATTGATGCTTCAATTTATACATTCTTACGGCCATACTTACAATCGCTTATTAACCGCTTACTTAACTTACATAAGTATAAGTCATCTTATATCTTTCTCTTTCTATTGGTATTTAGTAAGTGCGAAAGAGAGAAAGAGAGCAACTTTGAGCTAAGTTTGAATAAAATAAAGAAAACACTTTGTCTCAAAAAGTAAAGCAGAAAGTGACTGAAAATATTTAATTACTATAAATAAAAAAAATATTTATCATTATATTATTTTTATTGTTTATGGAATACCAGCGTAAAATCGAAGAAAATTCCTTCTGAGTTTAGTATGGTGAGTGAAGAGAACCTTTTTAGGGTTCCGTAGCCAAATGGCAAAAAACGGAACCCTTATGGATTCGTCATGTTCGTCTGTCTGTCCGTCCGTATGTCACAGTCACTTTTTTCCGAAACTATAAGAACTACGCTGTTGAAACTTGGTAAGTAGATGTATTCTGTGAACCGCATTAAGATTTTTACATAAATATAAAAAAAGAACAATAAATTTTGGGGGTTTCCCATACTTAGAACTGAAACTCAAAAACTGTTTTTTCATCAAACCCATACATGTGGAGTATCTGTGGATAGGTCTTCAAAAATTATATTGAGGTTCCTTATATAATTTTTTTCTAAACCGAATAGTTTGCGCGAGAGACACTTCCAAATTGGAAAAATGTGTGTCGCCCCCCCCCCCCCCCCGTAACTTCTAAAATAAGAGAATGATAAAACTAAAAAAATATATGATGTACATTACCATGTAAACTTCCACCGAAAATTGGTTTGAACGAGATCTAGTAAGTAGTTTTTTTTTAAACGTCATAAATCGTAAATTATGTTACTTGCTGCTACGGAACCCTTCATAGGCGAGTCCGACTCGCACTTGGCCGCTTGTTTAACTTGTCGAATGTTCAATTTGTAATTATCTGTTATTATTGTAAGTAGTCCTTCATTAAAATATTTTTTTATAGGATAGGGTGACAAACGAGCACACAGTCCACCTGATGGTAAGTGGTTGCTGTGACCCATAGACATCTACATCTATCCTCGTTTGCGAAAAAATGCAGATGCGTTGTCACCCGTGAGGACTAAGATGGAATGCCTCTGTTCGCGCAAAAGCGTTAATGTTAATAATTGACGTCAGAGGACGTGCGCGCCTCTACGATACCGGTTTTGGACGTCCGGTCGTTTCGAGGGCACGCTAGAACAAGGAGTCCATTTCCTCGCGTCGAGAGATAAACACGCGTTCTTTGTCGGGAAGTAGGAGGCGGAATATAATAGGCGCGTATAGTAAATATACCACTGGGAATTGTAACGCGCATTCCTGTTTTGTTAGCTTCACCCCGGGACTTTTAGGTTTGACGCAGAATCTGTATAAGTGGATTCGACCGTATTAGTTACTAGTGCGGTATTTGATATTCTAGAAATAACGGTGACCTTTGATCCGTACGTTCTGTGTTCATTTCGCGAGTCAGGCGTTATAACAAACGAGAGTTAGTGGCTTCTGTAAGGTAGTTAATCGTACGACAGAGTTAAAGAACTATCATCGTAGAAAACGAAGAAAGTGACTGCGGAAGGAGACCGTAGTTTGGAGAGGTGCTGAGGGCCGAACTGCTGCATATGGTAACGGTCTAATAAGGTCAATAACACTACCAGCCACACCCAGATACACATCACTGACCCTTACTTTCCTAGCACTATACATCCACACGCGACCTGACCGAATCCTGAGGGACCAGTCGCTTTGGATAGAGGTAAGTAAGCTCCCTTTTATTATAGTGTGACGCTCCCCCCGAATCGTTTAATGTAATTAGAAACTTTTAACCCTTGGCGTTAGGACGCCCGACCTGTACCTGCTTGTAGGTTCTTCCGTTTATGGGCCGCGGACGATCCTACTCCTGGGATAGGCAGTTGCAGGCCGTAACAGTTGGTAGCAGAGCGCGGTTCCGGGATCGATTCCCGGTCGATCCCGACCATAGTGTTTGATAAAAATTAAACAATTTTGATGGCAGGGAGCGTTGGGTTGATTGGTTTAATTTTGTGTCTAAAATCACGCCCGTCCGTAATACGTAAAAATATATTTTTTATTATATACGTAATGCCGTGTAGTGGCGGTCAAGAATATCCACTACCCCATATCCTCCCGTGGGTGTCGTAAAAGGCGACAAAGGGAAACAGGCAGGAGATGGGCAGCAGCATCTTCCTAATAATAGCCAAAATTACAATAAAAAAACTGCGGTTGCCAACCCGCTCGCCAAGCGTGGCAACTATGGCAATATACCCCCCATGAGCAATGACAATAATAAACGGCCCCCAGTCCCCGGCGGCCCCGCTATTCCTGGCTACGGTGGCGACCATGGTAACGGCGGGGCAGGGGGTGCTAAGAATCACCGGTGGAGGTTCGGTTGCCACCTACGACGACTCGACCTGGCAACGTACAACGCACGCACCCTGAGGACTGACGAGAAGATCGTGGAGCTGGAAGAAGAGATAGACAAGTTGCGCTGGCATATTATAGGATTATCCGAAGTCCGAAGAGAGGGGGAGGACACGGTAATCCTCGAATCCGGCAACTTGCTCTATCACCGGGAGGGCGACCATCTGTCCCAAGGAGGTGTCGGATTTATCGTCCACAAGTCTCTCGTTAACAACGTTGTAAAGATCGGGAGTGTGTCGACGAGGGTTGCGTACCTTATACTCAGAATCACCAAACGGTATTCGCTGAAGGTCATACAGGTTTACGCACCAACTTCGGCACACCCCGATGAGGAGGTGGAAGAAATGTATGAGGATATCTCTAGAGCCATGCATTCCTCCAAAACCCAATATACGGTGTTAATGGGAGACTTCAATGCAAAACTAGGCACAAGAGAGAACGGTGAGCTGAAAGTAGGGAAATTTGGAATAGGGCAACGGAACCCAAGGGGCCAGCAGCTGGCCGACTTCATGGAGAAAGAGGGACTCTTTATGATGAACTCTTTCTTCAAGAAGCGGCCCCACAGGAAGTGGACCTGGTCGAGCCCCGACGGTTCGACAAAAAATGAGATTGACTTCATAATGACGACCAGACGACAACTGTTCAGTGATGTCTCAGTGATCGCGAGGGTGAAAACCGGCAGCGATCACCGAATGGTTAGAGGCACACTGAACCTAAATGTTAAGTTGGAGAGGTCTTGTCTGATGAAGTCAACGCTCCGTCCCCCTCGTGCTCTAATCCAAAGTCCCGAAACCTTTCAGCTCGAGTTACAAAACCGTTTTCAGTGCCTAGAAGACTGCAATGAAGTGGACGATATGAATGACAAGCTCGTGGAAACTGTCCATGCGGTCGGAGCTAAGTTCTGCAAGACCCGCCGCAGAAGAACACAAAAACTCTCCGATCACACTCTTAATCTCATGGCTGTTAGACGGAGGATGAAGCTACATTCTTCAATAGATTTGACAGCATACAGGCAACTGAACAGACAACAGATCTCCAAATGCATGCGGCGAGACTTACGCAACTTCAATACAGCTCGTATTGAAGAAGCAATCGAGCGGAACCAAGGCTCCAAAGTCTTTGCCAGAGATCTGTCTGCCAGAAAGAGCCAACTGTCAAAGCTGAAGACCGAATGTGGCAGCATCGTTTCCGGGGCACCTGAGATTTTGAGTGAGATTGAGAGGTTCTATGGGCAGCTGTACACGTCATCGTTGGAGCCACACGCAAGTGTGAGTAACAATCCAAGAGCGAGCCTTATTCGACACTATTCCGAAGATATCCCGGACGTCAGTCTGAGCGAGATTAGAATGGCTCTCCAGCACCTTAAAAACGGCAAGGCCCCAGGCGAGGATGGAATTACAGCGGAGCTTCTGAAAGCGGGTGGAAGACCGGTACTTGAAGTCCTTCAGAAGCTCTTTAATTCCGTCCTCCATGGTGGCATTACACCGGAGGCGTGGAGCAGAAGTGCGGTGGTCTTGTTCTTCAAGAAAGGTGACAACGCTCTCTTGAAGAACTACAGACCGATTTCCCTTCTGAGCCGCGTCTACGTGCTGTTTTCGAGAGTCATTACGAATCGTCTCGCGCGCAGACTTGACGACTTCCAGCCTCCCGAACAAGCCGGTTTCCGAAAGGGCTTTAGCACCATAGACCACATACATACCCTTCGGCAAATTGTACAGAAGTCCGAAGAGTACAATTTGCCACTATGTCTGGCGTATGTGGACTATGAGAAAGCCTTTGATTCCGTCGAAATTTGGGCGGTGCTGCAGTCCCTTCGGCGGTGCCAAGTTGACTGTCGGTATATCGAAGTGCTGAAGTGTTTGTACAGTAGGGCTACGATGGCTATCCCAGTACAGAACCAGAATACGAAACCTATCCAATTGCAGAGAGGTGTAAGACAGGGTGACGTTATATCCCCGAAACTCTTCACCGCTGCATTGGAAGACGTTTTCAAGCTTCTGGACTGGAAAGGATACGGAATTAACATCAATGGCGAGTACATCACTCACCTTCGATTTGCCGACGATATAGTCCTCATGGCAGAATCGCTGGAGGAACTAAGCACTATGCTCAATGACCTCAATAGTGTCTCCCAACGGATAGGTCTTAAGATGAACATGGACAAAACAAAGATTATGTTTAATGTCCATGTCACACCTATGCCGGTAGTTGTTGCGAGCACTAAGCTCGAAGTTGTTGACGAGTATGTTTACCTGGGACAAATAGTCCGACTAGGTAAGTCCAACTTCGACCGAGAGGTCAATCGACGGATTCAACTCGGCTGGGCAGCGTTCGGGAAGCTGCGACACATCTTCTCGTCAGAAATACCTCAAAACCTTAAAACAAAATTGTACAACCAGTGCGTGTTGCCAGTGATGACCTACGGAACTGAGACGTGGTCCTTCACTGCTGGCCGTATGAGGAAGCTCAAGGTCGCTCAGCGAGCTATGGAGAGGGCTATGCTCGGAGTTTCTCTGCGTGATAAACTTAGGAATGAGGATATCCGCAGTAGAACCAGAGTAACCGACATAGCCCAACAGATTAGTAAGCTGAAGTGGCAATGGGCCGGCCATATAGCTCGAAGAACCGACAACCGATGGGGAAGAAAGGTTCTCGAGTGGCAGCCTCGTACCGGTAGGCGAAGTGTAGGGCGTCCCCCCACAATATGGAGTGACGACCTGGTAAGACATGCAGGAAGTCGATGGATGCAGGTGGCTCGGGACCGTGCTTTGTGGCATCCCTTGGGGGAGGCCTATGTTCAGCAGTGGACTTGTGAAGGGCTGTAATGATGATGAATGATGATGATGACGTAATAATAAAATCCCTTTCTTTGGTGGCTTGCTTTTTTTTGTTGTTAGCGGGTAAATTTGAAAAGCCGCGCCCGGCTAGCGCACAAACAGAAGTCACATCATTTTGCACCAGTAATAATGCCGCCAAAAACTTAAAGTCAGTTTGTTTGACAGCTTTGTTTTTCTTTCATAAGCAACTCATGTCACTGACATAACTGCTTTTTGCCGAAACCACGTTGACAAAGGTTGTTTATGAAGAATCAGTACAACGAATAAAAGCAAATATCTCATGAATAAAGTTGTTTTTGAAGAAATATAAAATATGATCAGAAAGCTAATAAATTCCTCTACAAGACGGCGTAACTAACTCATATCATGAAATTTTTGACAAAGGTGGTTTTTGAAATAAAGTCTTCAATTTGTATTTGAACTAAAGAGTAGTAATTTGTATTTATGTAATCTGAATTTAACTTGATTTGATCGCACTAGTATTTGTTATTGTTAATTTGATTTGTCTTTTCTTTTGTACTAACTTGTATTTGATTTGATAAATAGCGGTTCTTATTTGTTTAATTTCTATTCAACTCGATTTGATAGGAACTGCATTTGTTAGCTGTTAATTTTTTTTGTATTTGTTATTTGTTATTTTTGTAATTGTGCTCTAGCCGCGTCGTAATTTGTATTCAGTAGTGATGTCCTCGCCCAAGATGCTAATCCGCTCCATGCGGACTGAGTTACGCTGGGCCACTAGCGCCCATGCTTTGATAGGTCGACCGGATAGGGTCCATAACTTGATGAAGCGGTTCGAGCAGGTCGATGCTCGAAGGGCTGCAGTGGAGGAGGCTTACGCTGAGCTCGAGGATTCGGATGTGGAAAAGGGAGTCCTGGACTCCTGCTTCGCAGACTATGAGCAGTTCCTTTCGCTCACGGACGAGTTGATCGAAGCTGAAGGCAGGTATGCCGAGGAGGCGCGTGAAGCTCGGACGAGTGGCCTGCCCGAGTCCTTTCGAAAGCAGCCTCAGCTGGAGCTGTTGGAACGACTCCCAACTCTGGACTTGCCAAGGTTCTCCGGGGTCCTTTCCGAATGGCTGACCTTCGTTGGTCTTTTCGACGGCCTAGTGGACGTCCAGAGTGACTTGACCCCGAGCCAGAAGATGGCGTACCTCCTGGCCTCACTGGAGGGGGAGACCCTGGGCGTTGTCAACCATTTGAGCTTGTCGGACGACGCCTACCAGACTGCTCGGGACCTCCTAGCCAGAAGATACGCCAACGTCCGGCGAATTGCGGACGATCATGTTAAGCAGCTTCTGAGCCTCCCGCTGCTTAGTGACCGGGCCAGACTACGTCCGGATCTGTTGGATCCAGTCTTGGCGGCCTGTAATACGTTGAGGCGGCTAGATTTACCAGTGGGCGAATGGGCCTTTTTGTTGCTCCGCATTGTGCTGTCCCACCTACCTCTCGACCTTAGAATACTTTTTGAGGAGAGGTACGGCGGGGACGCGGCCTCCTATATTCCGCCCTTCTATGACCTGCTGCGGTTTTTGGAGGAGCAGTGCCGACAGATCGAGCACGCGGCGGGCACCGTCGACGACTTACGAGCCGTGCCCAGTGAGAGGCGGAATCCGCCGGGCAAGTCGTCGTCAACCCCCCCTGCTCCTATTGTCGAGCCTCTGATCACCGGGTAACGTCTTGCCCGAAATTATTAAGTAAACCGGTTCCGGCGAGGCGAACTATCGCCAAGGAGCGCCGCTGGTGCTACTCATGTGTGGAAGGGCACCTCCAGCGAGACTGTCCGCACCGGCGTCCCTGTTTGCATTGCCAGGGCAATCACCATGCCGTACTGTGCCTGGGTGCGAACGGCGTCTCCTCTCGGGGCGCTGCCAGGCCCTCGACCACCACGGGCGGGAGCGCTCCGCCACGCCCTCTGACGGGCGACGCTCGGCGCCCGCCGGCTAGCCAACAGACCCCTAGGTTTGAAAGGGGTCCCTCCCCCGACCAGTTGGGGGGTAATTCCCTCAGGGGCGGGGGTGTCATCACCCCCCCTCAGCGTGCGAAGAGGAGCTTGACGGCCACTCATCGGTCCGCTGGACCCTTCTCACTCCCGTTAGCTGAGTGGCCGCGACTGATGTACCACTGTACCCCATTTGATGGAGGCGGCCCTAGCTAGCTGCTGCCTTAGCTTCCACCACGGCCGCCTCTACTGAGCCTTAAGCCGTCAACAGTCCACTTGTCAAGCTGTTCTGTTGCCGACGGCTTCAGTGAGGGCGTACAACCCGAGTGGCGACTGTTAGCGCTTGCTCTCTATTAGTCTCGGGTTCACGCGGTGTGGCCTCCACTTGGTGGTGGGAAGATTAGGGCCCCCTGGAGCGTTGAATCACGCTCTCGAGGGGTATTGGATTTGGTTTGGTCGAGCACTTGGTTAAGAATTCTTTAAATTAAAATTAAAATTTTTGCGTTTTCCGCGAAATTCATATTGTAGCGGTTGTGATTAAAAGAATTGAATTTAAAATACTCCTTTAAATGCTGTTGCATATGTTTTGTAAATACATTTGATCACTGCGTTTGTTGTTGCACGGAAAATTGAGATTTAATTGTGTGCCCTTTTTTAATGCTTGTGCGTATGCTTTGTAAATGTATTTGATTGTCGCGCCTGTGCTGAAGGGAAGTTTGAATTCATTTGAAATTTGAATGGCGCGCTATTTTAAAAATTATGTATATGCTTGTGATAGTGTTTGATCATTTTGCTTTGTGATAAGGAAGGTTGAAATTAGATAACCCTGTTGTTGCCGAAGGAAATAAGAGTCAATTCTCTTTTGGTTTAGATTTTGTTGGCACTATCTAAGATATTTATTTGAAATAAGAAATAGGCTGTCTCTTACGTTTATTGTTTTGTTTACTTTGCCAAGTTGACCTATGTGCATCAGTGATTACTTGTTTTAATTAATTCTGTAATTGAACATTGATGCTTTTGAAAAATTAGTTGAAATATGAGCATAGGATTACCTGCCTAAAGGGCTATCTGGTTTGTAGATTATCAGATGGAAATCAGCTGTCGCACCATTTGGTAAATGATTATAGGTGGATGGCTTGGTTATGCCTACTTGTTTGAAAATTCATACTAGGGACTATCTGTGCGTTTCGTTCAGCTCTCCACAGACGACGTTCATGGGGAATTTGGGGGTGCTCTCTGCACTGAAGCTTGGAAGGTCCCTTTGGGCCGCTTCGTGTTGCGTCGCTGTTTGCAGACCTGATCGGGTCGGATTGCGGAACTAATCATAGGAGCGCAGATAGGTGTTTGAAGGAGGTCGTCGGACTTCTGTCTAGGAATAGGACTTATTTATGTGCTGCGATGTCCCGGAAGGGCATCCAGTTCAACTATCCGGCTATCTCACGTTGGGGCTGTAATTTTGAGGCGTTGGTTAGGGTTGCAAGATCTGATGGGGTGCGTAAGGTGGCCTAGTTTGGTTGTAGATTCGGTCTTGCAACTTGCCGTCGCGACCCTGTCCCGCTGACCGGTTTGCTCGCGGACCTAAATCCTTATGTCCGGGACGGGGGTTTGTTCGCGCAAAAGCGTTAATGTTAATAATTGACGTCAGAGGGCGTGCGCGCCTCTACAATACCGGTTTTGGACGTCCGGTCGTTTCGAGGGCACGCTAGAACAAGGAGTCCATTTCCTCACGTCGAGAGATAAACACGCGTTCTTTGTCGGGAAGTAGGAGGCGGAATATGATAGGCGCGTATAGTAAATATACCACTGGGAATTGTAACGCGCATTTCTGATTTGTTAGCTTCATCCCGGGACTTAGGGTCTAATTCAGAATCTGTATAAGTGGATTCGACCGTATTAGTTACTAGTGCGGTATTTGATATTCTAGAAATAACGGTGACCTTTGAGCCGTACGTTCTGTGTTCATTTCGCGAGTCAGGCGTTATAACAAACGAGAGTTAGTGGCTTCTGTAAGGTAGTTAATCGTACGACAGAGTTAAAGAACTGTCATCGTAGAAAACGAAGAAAGTGACTGCGGAAGGAGACCGTAGTTTGGAGAGGTGCTGAGGGCCGAACTGCTGCAGATGGTAACGGTCTAATAAGGTCAATAACACTACCAGCCACACCCAGATACACATCACTGACCCTTACTTTCCTAGCACTATACATCCACACGCGACCTGACCGAATCCTGAGGGATCAGTCGCTTTGGATAGAGGTAAGTAAGCTCCCTTTTATTATAGTGTGACGCTCCCCTCTAATCGTTTAATGTAATTAGAAACTTTTAACCCTTGGCGTTAGGACGCCCGACCTGCACCTGCTTGTAGGTTCTTCCGTTCATGGGCCGGGAGGATCCTACTCCTGGGATAGGCAGTTGCAGGCCGTAACAGCCTCTTTCCAGTAAAAAGGGTCTCCGGTTCTCTACACTCACCATACGAAACACAGCAGTGTTAAGCTGCTATTTTACGCTGGTATTCTGAGAGAGCGTGGTTCTTCCCCGGTCGAGCCGACCCATTCGTGCTACAACTATACATGCATGGCTCTACCCCATATAAACGTTCGTTTATTCTAACAACTTATCCTTCGAAATCCGGTTTCTTTGTATTGTTTTTAAGGAATCCCAGTAACGCTTATAATACCTTATATGAACAGTATCTATGAAAAGTCCACTGCAGAACATAAGCCTCCCCCATATATTACTAATAGGAAATAGGGTATTTGCCATAATTTTTATGTTTGGCAAGCGGGCTGGCAACCGCAATTCTTATAATTTTGTGTTCTTATCAGGAAGATGCTTCTGCCCATCTCCTGTTTCAGTTTCCCTTTGTCGCCTCTTACGACCACGGGATGATATGGGGTAGTCGATATTCTTTCACCGCCACTGCACAATAAACATTTTTTTTATATGATAAGGGTGACAAACGAGCACACAGTCCACCTGATGGTAAGTGGTTGCTGCGGCCCATAGACATCTACATCTATCCTCGTTTGCGAATCAAAATACAGATGCGTTGTCACCCTTGAGGACTAAGATGGAATGCCTCATTTCCAGTAAAAAGGGCCTCCGGCCACCTGCACTCACCAAGCGAAACGCAGAGGTAAACCTCTACTTCACGCTGGTATTCTGTGAGGTCGTGGTACCACCCCGGTTCGAGCCGGCCCATCCGTGCGACAGCAAAAGCTGCCGCGTGGCTCTACCACTGAAAACATACTGAACATACTAATTAACCTTATATTATTACTAGCTGAACAGGCAGACTTTGTTCTGCCCTTTCCGAACGACCATTTGCTTTCCCAAAATCGGAATAAAAACTATCCTATCTCTCAAGTTGGACCAAACTGCACACAGTCTGCAAAATTTTTTTGAAATCGTTTCTATCTGTTGAATACTTACGGCAACACGTGGTGGTTATACTACTAAATTGTAGCTTATATTGAACGTTTGTATTTTTAACATAGCGCCATCTATTAAATATTTACTCAATTCAGTCAACATATACGTGTGGTATTCCTCAGGGAAGTGTGCTAGGTCCGCTTATGTTTATACTATACATAAATGACATAACCAGAGTGACGGGTCATAAATGTATCGTATTTGCAGATGACATATCAATAATTGTGACATCAGATAAAAATAAATATAATTCAATACATGACCATGAAAACGAAATTAATAATACTATTGACAACATTATTAAATGGCTAGAGGAAAATAATCTAAAATTAAATTTAAATAAATCAAATTTCATACATTTTAATAAACCCAAACATGATAAACACAATTTTAACCTCAATATCGAAAAGATTAAAGAAATTACACATACCAAATTTTTAGGTGTAACGATAGACCAGGATCTAAACTGGAAATTACATATTGAGTCCCTATGCAAGCGTATCAACAGCTTTGTTTATGCTCTTTATAAAACAAGGAGCGTAACTAACTTGCAAACAGCTATTACCACTTATCACGCGTATGTAGCCTCCATTCTACGTTATGGGGTGATGATATGGGGTAATAGTACTGAGAGACAAAGGGCATTTGTAGCGCAAAAAAAATGCATCAGAGCCATATGTGGGATTCCACCGGGCGAGTCCTGTAGAGCATCTTTTTGGAACCTGGGCTTACTCCCGTTGCCAGCACTGTACATTTTTGAAATAAGTTGTTTTGTCAAAAGTCATACTGAGCTCTTCCAGAAAGCCAGAGATATAAACTCTAGATTGAAAAGAAATCCGGATAGATTAGTGTTAAGCGTCATTCCGAGATCTGCTAAATTCAGAAAAAGTTGTGTAGCAATGTGTGTTAAAATATATAATAAGATCCCCAATGACATCAAAAACCTCAAAATGAATTTATTTAAATCGAGACTATATAAATGGCTTATTGAACTAAAAGTGTACGACATTAAAGAGTTTATTGACCTTAGGCTTTAATAATTATGGATTTGTTAATATTAATTTTATGAATGTATTTGACACTTTTTTTTTTAAATAAATGTAGCTAGAAATGTATATAACATAAACTTAAATTTGCATGCTAATTATAAGCAAAACATGTGTACTTATTTTACTGTACCACCTACAAATACCATGTTTTAAGCAAATAAAGAAATTATTATTATTATTATTATTATATCGTCATCTGTCAGAATCGTTTGGAGCTAATGTACGAAGTACATGTATTTCCATGGAGCTAACAGATAATTGTGACTGTCAAATAATAGACAAATAATTTTCAATAAAATAATATTGTATTGCGACTATAAATTAAGATGTGAGCTATCCTATCTTTTAAGTTGGACCAAACTGCACATTGACCAAATATTTCATTGAAATCAGTTCAGTAGTTTAGGAGTCCATCGCGGACAAACAACGTGACACGTACTTTTTATATATAAAGACTAGCTGACCAGGCAGACGTTGTTCTGCCCTTTCCAATGACCCTTCCTATAAAAATCTTTAAATTCGCAATAAAAAATTTTGGGGGTCATTTATCGGGATAAAAACTATCCTATCTCTCAAGCACGGACAAACAACGTAATACGTACTTTTTATATATAAAGATTTAAACTTAGCCACTGAAGATAAGCTTTAAATTATTGTACTAGGAGTGTTTCACAACAGTAGTAGAAAAGCGACTTTCTGAGTTTGCAGTCCGCACGTAAATCATTTGCTTGTTGTCGCTAAATGGTCTTTGTAAAGTTAGTTTCAGTTGTCAGGTTCAGGTAGCTGAAGTAACTTCCCCCAGATGTACTTTTAGCTTGTTTGTTTAATATAATGAAATATTATATACGTACAGTTAGCTAGGTTTTCTTTAATAAAAGAAAATTTACGAATTAGGCTACTTCGGACGTACAGTTAGCTCATTTAAAAAATATATGCGAATTAGATCACACACGCTTGTAGGAAATCTGTAAATTTCCACTCGTAAAATTTATAAGGGACAATTAATCTTAACTTTGCTTGTAAATTTTGCTCATTATTAGCGAGATTAATATTTATCTTGGTCATTGTATCGGTTTAATGTATATTTTAAATCTATTCAATAAAATGAATGCCTGCGATATCGAAATAGTTTAACGGGCACATGATCACGGGGACTGTTATTTGCTAGATATTAAAACATAAATAACCATTTTTTACATTTTTGTGTGAGCTGGCACCGAACCTGTGTACAGTGGTAGAGCCACGCGGCAGAATTGCTGTCGCACGGATGGGCCGGCTCGAACCGGGGTGTTACCACGACCTCACAGAATACCAGCGTGAAGTAGAGGTTTACCTCTGCGTTTCGCTTGGTGAGTGCAGGTGGCCGGAGGCCCTTTTTACTGGAAATGAGGCATTCCATCTTAGTCCTCACGGGTGACAACGCATCTGCATTTTTATTCGCAAACGAGGATAGATGTAGATGTCTATGGGCCGCAGCAACCACTTACCATCAGGTGAAATGTGTGCTCGTTTATCACTTTATCCTATAAAAAAAACCTTGTTGGAATACCCAGTGCCTGTTATTGAACATGGTATGAGAAACAGGTTCCACAAGGTTCGTCAGGACTGTATTTTGATACACAACTGCATTCGTTATTACACCTTTCTCACAAAAATGTACCTCTGTTAAGGCCCAATAAGAAACTCCCAACCATACCATGAGCGAGGATGGAAAATGACCTCGTTGGACACGCGGAATACGGTTGCTCGCTTCTTCACTACTGTGTCACACCTTATCATTTTGTTTGTTGTAGCTCTCTTCTACGGTAAAATTTTTTTCATCCGAAAAAAGAATTTCCCGATATTTTTTTCTCGCGTACCACTTCAAAATAGCGCGGCATCTTTTCAGTCTCAGGTCCATTAGACGAGCATTCACACGATGTCCTGTTTTTCTTCGATATGCCCGAAGCCCTATGTCTTCATTTAACACCCTTTTCACCGTGGTTCTGCTTAACCCCATCTGAAGGGCCAACAGTTTCTGCTTACGTTTGGGATTTCTTTGAATTCGCGCCTTCACAGCTTTTATCATTGCTGGAGTCCTAACAGACAGAGGGCGACCACTTCTTGACCTGTCATCTACACTAGAGTCTTAATTGTATCGTTTGATGGTACGATAAACGAATCTTTTGGTTATATTAAAATTTTTCAGTATGTCAAAATTTTAAATTGGCGCGTAACCGCAACGATGCAACGCAATAACTGCAACACGGTCTTCTTTAAGCGTCCACTCCATATTTAAAAATGAGTAAAATTCTAAGAAGTATACAGTTTTATTTTCATAAACAATTCGAAATTCGAATTCAATAAACTTTTTTGTGGCCAGCATTCTAAAAGAAAAGATTTTACTATGTGACAATACTTATGACCTGACTGTGTATGTGTGTGTGTGTGTGTGTGTGTGTGTGTGTGCGTGCGTGCGTGCGTGCGTGCGTGCGTGCGTGCGTGCGTGCGTGCGTGCGTACGTGCGTGCGTGCGTGCGTGCGTGCGTGCATGCGTGCGTGTGTGCGTGCGCGTGCGCGAGCGCGTTTGCGTGTGCGTGTGCGTGTGCGTGTGCGTGTGCGTGTGCGAGTGCGTGTGCGTGTGCGTGTACGTGTGCGTGTGCGTGTGCGTGAGCGTGTGCGTGTGCGTGTGCGTGTGCGTGTGCGTGTGCGTGTGCGTGTGCGTGTGCGTGTGCGTGTGCGTGTGCGTGTGCGTGTGCGTGTGCTCGTGCGTGTACGCGTGCGCGTGCGCGTGTGCGTGTGCGTGTGCGTGTTCGTGTGCGTGAGCGTGCGCGTGCGCGTGCATGTGCGCGTGCGCGTGTACGCGTGCGTGTGCGCGTGCGCGTGCGCGTGCGCGTGAGCGTGTGCGTGTGCGTGTGCGTGTGGGTGTGCGTGTGCGTGTGCGTGTGCGTGTGCGTGTGCGTGTGTGTGTGCGTGTGCGTGTGCGTGTGCGTGTGCGTGTGCGTGTGCGTGTGCGTGTGCGTATGCGTGTGCGTGTGCGATGTGCGTGTGCGGTGTGGTGTGCGTGTGCGTGGTTGCGTGTGCGTGTGCGTGGTGCTGGTGGCGTCGGTGCGTCGCGTGTGCGTGCGGTGTGCGCGTGCGGCGTGGCGTGTGGGTGCGTTGCGTGTGCGTTAGCGTGTTGCGTGAGCGTGTGCTGCGTGCGCGTGCGTGTGCGTGTGCGTGTGCTTGGTGCGTGTGCGTGTGCGTGTGCGTGTGCGTGTGCGTGTGCGTGTGCGTGTGCGTGTGCGTGTGCGTGTGCGTGTGCGTGTGCGTGTGCGTGTGCGTGTGCGTGTGCGTGTGCGTGTGCGTGTGCATGTGCGTGTGCGTGTGCGTGTGCGTGTGCGTGTGCGTGTGCGTGCGCGTGTGCGTGTGCGTGTACGAGTGCGTGTGCGTGTGCGTGTGCGTGTGCGTGTGCGTGTGAGTGTGCGTGTGCGTGTGCGTGTACGTGTGCGTGTGCGTGTGCGTGTGCGTGTGCGTGTGCGTGTGCGTGTGCGTGTGCGTGTGCGTGTGCGTGTGTGTGTGTGTGTGTGTGTGTCGGAGTGTTTATAAAATACCGGTTAGATCCAAGTGGAATTGAGGGCATATCGAGAAACCCCCATTTGTTTGTGCAGTATAAAGTTCAATGTAGGCGCCGCGCGAGGAAGATTCCACCTGAGTCGTTCTACGAGTGTAGTCATTCTACTAGTGCTAATATAGTGCCGTGGTTCTGTTCGTTGTTGTAATTCTTCTAGTGCAGGCAAGAAGGATTGGTGTTGTTGAGAGGCTGCCCTGTGTTACACTGAAATAAGTAGTGTTGCTGTAGGTTTACATTCTTAGATGTTATCATGTAATTACGTACCTCACGTTACACTGGTGTGTGATTGTGGCGGGGACGTATGGTCGAACAGTAATTTCTCTATACTGAATGTATAGGGCGTTACGCTGTCTTATTACTGATAATTATTAATTGCGTAAGCAAGAGAGTAAGTTGAACATGCGCTCTCACACTTTTATTATTTTTAACAATTAATGCTATCCAGATGTATTTCCGAGATCAGGAGTGGGATCTCCTGTTGTAATCTCCGCGATCAAAATTGGGATCCGCTGCTGAATCTCCGAGATTTATATATAATAAAAATAAATTGCTTAGAAATATATTATTTATACATTTATAATATTTCTTTTTTACCTCATTGATTGTGTCATGGGCTTCACGAATTTATGCAAAAAGAATACAGAAAAGACTGTAATACATTAAAAATACATATTAACTTTCATTCACACTGCAATGTTTTGTGATACTTTGACAGCAGCTTAAGCCAGCAGGCAGTCGATGTTGATGGTATGTGAAGTCCTTGAAGCACATAAGCAGACCAAATATCACAAATGGAGCCCGAGTTTTATTGTTTTTTTTTTCTTCTGATGTTTACATACAAAGGCATTTAATACAGAAAATCACATGCAATCGCATCCTCTGCTGAATCTCCGAGAGATATGATTGCTAGATACGATTTCATGCGACAAAACGTTGGAATCTTAATTTTTAGGCTCCAGAAAAACATAACAGCGCGCTTCGCGCTTTAGGCATGCAATATTAGCTCGTTAGTCGTTTTCATATAACAAAAAATACTATAGAATATTTCTCAAAAAATAAACAACTGCATAGAAAAATCTCCCCGTGCAACAACATACTGTTGAGTAGTGATGAGAGAAAGAAGAATCCAGCTCGTAGGACCAATATAGACTACAATAGCTTATGCAAAAATTATAAGCACTGGGATGAGCTGTACTGAATATACAAGACACTTTTACTGTTATCGCTAAAATTGTTGTACAAAAATAAATTAATGAACGAGTACTAATGTGTGTTGCCGGGGAGAGCAGTTGACTTGATGGCTGCAGCGGTTGGTCAAAGCCACCTATCGACACATTGTGATGCCCCTACCTCTCACTTAAGTTGCATGACTCAACACATATTAAGCCACTTTAAATATCCGGAGCACACAAGGCACTCTAACCGGAACCTAGGCTAGTTTTCAGTTGAAATATATCGCACTTAGAATAGAATAATTTGTATTCAATATAGATTATAAGAATATTTATTGAAAGTCATTTAAGCTTTACTACTGTTTCTATAAAATCTCTTGCCTGGGAAGAACCAGCAAGAAACGCTACCAAACGCAAACAATAAAGTATGAAAACATTTAGAAATATAGCATAGTAGCGATCACCTCTTTCCCAGGGGTTATTATCAATCATGTACTCTTAAGTAGTATTATAAACTTAGGTAGTATTATTACAACACTAACTAAACCTACTTATTAAACAATTTTTGACTTAGTCTCGACTTTCTTAGAAATAAATATTTTGAAAATTTAATCAAATCGCAAATATAGTCATGGAACAAACATGTAATATATTATTATAATACGGCAGCACAATAAAATTTTGACGTTGATTAATGTACTAAAAGATTGTCTTCTTTGTTACTTAGGTTTATTCAGAGATGGCTTTTGAATGATTTACGCGAAGATACGACTTATTTTATTTCGGTAATAAAGTACTAAAAGAAAGGCTGATATTGCAATTTTCAATATGAAAAATGGGTGCGATCCGTACGTAATAAAAATAGGAAACTTTTTATTTAAAAGAAAAATACTTTAGTTTTTTTTATATAATTCAATTAACTTATTCATAAGAAAAAGATATATCGATTTTAATGCCGTCTTAATTTCATATAAATCTAGTCCGACGTCGATATCAATATTTGCTCTCTATAAATCATCACCATTATCATCATCATAACAGCATTTCACAGGCCAACTACTAAACATACGCTTTGCCCAAGAAATGCCACAAAACTTAGTCCTAACCCTTTCCAGACATCCATCGACTTTTTGACTTCGTTCTCGAGGTATTAAGGCGAAATTAACAAACATTTATTTACCTAAAAATCATCTCATTCAACTCTAAGACTTCAGGAGTGAGGGTGATAAACTGTAAATAAAATTAAATATTTCCTTGTTAGTTTATTTAATCTTGTTTTCTGTTACCGCATTCATAGTGTAATCACTGTCCCAAGGTTGAGAGTCTAAGGACGCTTTTGGTATTAAGTTTGTCGTTTTCTTCAGTACATTTTTTATAGAAAAAGGATAACAAACGATCACAAAGTCCATTTGATGGTAAGTGAATGCTGTGGTCCATAGACATCTACATTTGTCCCCAATCAAGAATCAAAATGCAGATGTTATTTCACCGTCGAGTACTTAGATGGAATGCCTCCTTTCCAGTAAAAAGAGGCTTCAGTTCTGTACACTCGCGATACAAAGCACAGCTAACTAGTACTAATAAGCTGCTATTTACGCTGGTATTCTGTGAGAGCGTCGTCCTACCCCAGTAAAGCTGACCCATTCGTGCTACAACTATAAAATTGAACGTGGCCCTATATACGTACGTTTTACGTATATTTTAGGTCATTAAAAAATAAACGAAAGTTTCCACATCACTTTTGTCACATTTTGTTATAAATTTTTGCACAAGAGAAGGCCGCAATAACATCCAATCTACGGAGCTGCAACTGACGAACTTAATGTCATTGCAGCGAACCGCATAATTGAAAACTTTTAATGGAAAACGCACATCGTGTTCCCGGCAGCAAACTAAAGCAAAAAGCGTTTTAAAAGTTATGGAATCAGCATTTTTTATATAAAATTGAAGTGATAGTCGAACTGACAGTATAACTGATGGTTAGTGACTACTGCAGTCCCACCTGCTATCAACTTCAAATTAAGAAGGCTACTCAGTGTTGTCCCCTCTGTGGTCTAAAATGACATGCTTCTCTGCATGTAATTATATTGGCTCTATACTCTTATGACCGGAACAAAGTAGTGAACTTAACAAACTGCTACTTGGCAGCAGAAATAGGTTAGAGGTACAGTCACTAATTAAAAAAAATATATTCATAGAACGAGGTTCATAATACTATGTTTTAATAGCGTCTCGCCAGTGCTCACGCACATACGAGCCTTAAGCTTGTAGTAGTGTAACTATCATAACGCGGATGTATGAAGCTTTGTCTCTGTACGGTATGGTTTCGTTACTATGGGGGAAATATATGTTAAGCAGTGTACTTTAGATAGGCCGTAATGAATAAATAAATAAATAAATGCCTGTAATAGTTCTGCTATATGCCAAAACCCCAAGAATTGGACATAAGGCATACTACGTCCATATAAAGAAAAAAAATATGGTATACCCCAGGCCTTCCCTGCAACTTCACGTTAATTTCAAATGCAAAACGCGCCAAACTCCACGTTATGACGTTTGACGTTTAGTTTAAAGGTTATCTCAATTTTTTTTTCACTTTAATGTTTTCGAAATGAACTTTTACGAATGCCGTAAACTGCGTTTCGATCGGTCAAGCAGTTCAAAAGTTATATGGACTTGGGACACACACACACACACACACGCACGCACGCACGTAGGCAGACATGCATGCACACACACACACACACACACACACACACACACACACACACACACACACACACACACACACACACACACACACACACACACACACACACATTCCTCTGGGTAGGTGCCACTAGGAGTTCCTAGATAGTAAAGTAGTCCTACCACCCAGAAACAACTCTTCATAAACAGATAAACAGATAGAGCAACCACAGGAAAGCTACAAAGTGGTACCTAATTATTATCACTTACAGGCATAGACAAAGTGTGGGTGTCCCCTGGCTAGACGGCGCGATGATTTGCGTAAGGCGGCTTGTGGCAATTGGATGGGTGAAGCCGAAGATCGAAAGCCACGCACCTTGTAAGATGCCTGGCCTGGACAGTGGACTACGGCATCATAATGATAATGATAAGTGTTGTAAAAATAATATTAATTTAACAAAGTAATTTCAAGTATTAACGACCTAATTACCTTGTTTTTTAAAACTCATAATAAACACGCGTTGACATTCTTCAACGCGTTCGAACCAGTGGTAAAGTAAAAAATGATTTTCAATAAGAATTACACATGTAATGTATATTGAATAAAAAATATTCTATTCTATTCTATTCTAATGGGGCAGACTTCAACGCAAACCTAGGCACAAAAGAGAACGGTGAGCTTAAGATAGGGAAATTCGGAATAGGGCAACGGAACCCAAGGGGCCAGCAACTGGCCGACTTCATGGAGAAAAAGCGAGTTTTTAAGATGAACTCTTTCTTCCAGAAGCGGCCCCACAGAAAGAGGACCTGGTCGAGGCCCGACGGTTCGATAAAAATGAAGAAGACTTCCGCAACTTCAATACAGCTCGTATTGAAGAAGCGATCGAGCGGAACCAAATCTCCAAAGTCTTTGGCAGAGATCTGTCTGCCAGAAAGAGCCAACTGGTAAAGCTGAAGACCGAGTGTGGCAGCATCGTTTCCGGGACACCTGAGATTTTGAGTGAGATTGAGAGGTTCTATGGGCAGCTGTACACGTCATCTTGTAGTCACACGCAAGTGTGAGTAACGATCCAAGAGCGAGTCTTATCCAACACTATTCCGAAGATATCCCGGACGTCAATCTGAGCGAGATTAGAATGGCCCTCCAGCATCTTAAAAACGGCAAGTATTATTTATTATTATTATTATTATTTATTTATTTACCATATTACAAAGCATTACAAAAAAAATTACTAAAAAGTCGCATACAGAAAACCACTAAGGTTTGTGATGACGCGACCAGAGTCGACGTTACATTAAGTATATTTAATATAGTTTGTAAAAAGGAAACATTACAGCCTAATTAGGACCTGAGCAAACGCATATACGCTGTTTTAAGTATTATTTTTTTTTATAAATTATTCAAAAAGTACAATTTAAGTTTTTTTTTAATGTTTTTTATATTTAAGTTATCGCGGAAATCTGGGGGTAGGTTGTTTATAAGTCGTGGAACAATGTAACTTGCCGTTCGTTCCCCGTACATATTGTTTGCATGGCTCGTCTGCAGCTTGCGGCTGTTTAAGGCGCGCGTACACACGGGATGCTTAATTTCTAATTTCAACTCTTCATTAAAAAAGTGTTTTTTTAAAAGTAAATATTTGACTTGTGTATGAACTGGTAGTATATTGCAGTGCTTAAAGAGCATACTATCGTCATCATGAAATTGACGTCGAATTTTGTCTGTTACAATGTTTTTAAGGATTCTTATCTGGAGGTTATATATTTTGTTTAAATAAGTATTAAATGTACGACCATAGCTACCTAAACCATACTGTATATAAGATTCTGCCAGAGAGTTATATAACATCATCTTAACTGGGAACGGAATTCTGTTCTTCACTATTATAATATTAGCTAAGAATTGTCTTAATTTGTTACAAACACCCTCGATGTGGTTATGCCAAGTAAACTTACTATCGATCTGCATTCCGAGATATGTCTGGGTATTGACGAGATCTATAGAGGGGCAACTGCAAGTGTTTTTACAAGTCGAGTGAAGGCAATTATGATTGTGAGCAATAATGTGCTTGGATAAAGTACACTTGATATAAGGAGACTTTATGTGTAACAGCTTGGTTTTAGAGGAGTTCAGAACCAATCCGGCATCATGACACCATTTTGCAAGCATATTAAAGTCAGACTGTAACAGGTCACATGCTATATCAGGGTCTTTATCGGCGACTAGCAAACATGTGTCATCAGCAAACTGGTAGCATGAACAGTGATTTATGTAAAAATGCATGTCGTTTACATATGATAGAAAATGGAGGGGGCCAAGCACAGATCCCTGTGCTGTGCCTTCAGTTACAGTCACTGGGTCGCTGTGTGTGTCATTTATTTTCACAGAGAATTTCCTATTTTTGAGATAATTTGTACACCATTTAATAGGGGTCCCCGTATTCCACAATTGTCCAAATCAAGTACCGGGCGAGGATGGAATTACAACGGAGCTTTTGAAAGCGGGTGGAAAACCGGTACTTGAAGTCCTTCAGAAACTCTTTAATTCCATCCTCCATGGTGTCTACTCCGGAGGCGTGGAGTAGAAGTGCGATAGTCTTGTTCTTCAAGAAAGGCGATAATGCTCTCTTGAAGAAATGCAGTTCAATTTCCTTTCTGAGCCGCGTATACTTTGGTAAATTTTAGCAAGTTTTACAGAATACTGAAGAGTACAATCTGCCACTTTGCCTAGCGTATGTGAATTATGAGATCGCCTTTGATTCCATCCAAATTTGGGCGATGCTACAGTCCCTTCAGCGGTGACAAGTTGACTGTCGGTATATAGAAATGCTGAAGTGTTTGTACAGTAGGGATACGATGGCTATCCGAGTACAGAACCAGAGTACGAAACCTATCCAACCACAGAAAGGTGTAAGACAGGGTGACGTTATATCCCCGAAACTGTTCACCGCTTCATTGGAAGACGTTTTCAAGCTACTGTAATAACATCAATGGTGAGTGAATCACTCAACTTTGATTTGCTGACGATATAATATTTATGGTAGAACCGCTGGAGGACCTGAGCACTATGCTCAATGACCTCAGTAGTACCTCCCAACAGATAGGTCTTAAGATGAACATGGACAAAAAATCATGTGTAATGTCCATGTCACACCTATGCCGGTAGTTGTTGGAAGCACTAAGATCAAAGTTGTTGATAAGTATGTTTATCTGGGACAAATAGTCCAACTAGGTAAGTCCAACTTCGACCAAGAGGTCAATCGACAGATTCAACTCGACTGGGCAGCGTTCTGGAAATTACGACACATCTTCTCGTCAGGTATACCTCAAAACTTGGAAATTAGATTGCGTCTCGATTAACGTAAATCCTCCATACAACGGGAGAGGTGTATACCAAGTATGAAATTTTATCGGCCAAAAAAAATCCACTGCTGAATATAGGCCTCCCCCAAGTTATGCCACAAAGCACGGTCGTGAGCCACCTGCATCCATCGACTGCCTGCATGTCTAACCCGGTCGTCACTCCGTTTAGCGAGGGGTTGCCCCAACGCTCAACCGGGGTAAGACCACACTCTCACAGAATACCGTCATAAAATAGCAAATTAATACTGCCGTGTTTCGTATGGTGAGTGCAGAAAACTGGAGACCCTCTTTACTATAAACAGGGCATTCTATCTTAGTCTTCAGAAGTGACAACACATTCGCATTTTATTTTTAATCGAAGATAAATGTAGATATCTATGGGCACCAATATTCACTTACCATTAGGTGGACTTTGTGCTCAATTGTCACCCTTATACTATAAAAAAAATTTAAGGTGACAATATTATTCACAGTCACTTAATGGTATTAACTGTGGTGAATTGTGAGTTTGCTTCAATTTAGTTGTATAAAAATAATGCTATATCTTCTAAATATTCAAATCAGATTAAAATAATATTGGTCGCCGAAAAAAGGATACCAAGCTTCTGACAATGCGATTGTGTAAATACGCTTAAGTCCTCGGTAGCTTTCATTACGCTAGATTACGAACAGAATACCGACGTTGTGTTACCGGACTAGCTCGAGGGATGCATAATTCATGAGCGTTTCACGCATTGAAGAATGACAATTACCTTGCTCTTTACAACCGCATGCAAAAGTGGTTAGAATACATGGCTGCTATTTATTGAGTCCTGCTTTTAATGTATGGAATCTGACATTACTTTGCTGAAATGCATTGCTTTTAGTACCCACCACAGAACGAAGAAGCTGTATGCGTTTAGGGTGAGAGGTTGTTTCTTTGTGTGTGCAAACGAATGTTTCCATTTATCTCCAAAACGGTGACAGATTTAGATACGGTTTTCTATAAAGGGTTTTTGATTCATAGGCGATAGTTCTTAGATAGTTGTTGTGATGTTAACTCGCCAGGAGAAGCTGCAGTAAATATTTTTCTCTCGTTGTAATGAGTTTAAGCTTGTTTTTTCCCGAGACGGCTTGACCGATTTAGATACGGTTATTAATGCCGCTTAGCATATTGGAGTTCTTAGAGTTATTTTTAACAGATCAGACAACACAGATCTTCTGCGGCTCCCTCGATTTGTGAACCGCACAACGTGCTTCTTAATCGCTCCAATCCTTCCAACGCTTTATTATGTCGGTTTTGAAAAATTTTCTTTGATTTAGATCAGTTATTACTACGCCATCTAAAGATCATACTCTATTAACAGCGACATAAGCTTAAAATGAAAGTTACAGCCTATATACGTCCCACTGCTGTTTTAGGGTAAGGAAATGTCCGCCACGCTGCCCCAATACGTGTTGGCGAACTTCACATGTCTTCAATTTTTTTTTCTTATTTCTCAGACGTGCATGTTTCCTCACGATGTTTTCCTTCAACGCCGAGCACGAGGTAAATCAGCACTTAAAATTTCAATTAACTATTTCATTGGTGCCGGCGGAGATCGAAGCCGGATTGCTCGCGTATTGTAAATTTACAGCGAGCGCTAACTATCTGAACTACCACGGCTCTGACATAGGTTAGGGCAAGACATAAGCTTGCCATTCGGCAAATGTTTTGGATTCAAGATATTATATGACCGCCTTATCTTTAAGTTTTAAAATGCTTGAGTTAAGAGTAGTTAATCATAGTGGTATGGCGGATTTGAAACTACAGCTTTTGTGTTTACAGTCCGAGCCGTAACATTAGGCTACTGGCGCTATACTATGGTTGCAGCACGAACAGATTATCTCAACCAGTAAAAGAATTTATTTCATATGGTGAGTGTCGAGAAACCGAATACGCTTTTTTACAGAAAACGAAGTAATCTGATATTTCTATCTTAGTCCCCAACTTTTCTGTCTTTTCTTAGGGTGATAACTACAACTTAAATGGAGATTTCTGTAGGGCCCAGCATCCACTTCTTCTCTACTATACTGTGTGCTCGTTAATGACCTTAACTTTTATAAAAAAATAATATATGCTGTCTTCGGCAATTGCAGTAGTTCCATTTGGCCTTGTTGCTGGTATGGCTTTTGTCTTGGATCTTAACTTGTTGGCCACATACTTTTTCCTGTTCGCCAGTAGCGCATTTAAGTTAATAGTAGACCACTCTCGATATTAATCAAATAAACTTTACAATTGGGCGTTGATGAATCGAACGAGGCATTATATCTTTGTCGTCAGAGGTCTCCGCATCTACATGTTGTATGTATGTGTCTATAGAACTCAGCATCCGCTTATCATCAGATGGACTGCGTGCTCGCTTGACACAAATTATTGATTCCAATTTTTCTATTCCCTCAACCGTACAAAGGCATCTTAAAAATGTCTCTTTTATTTCTTTATCTATCCCTTTGCGTGAAAATAAATTGTGTTTCAAGTACTTGTGAAATCTAATATCATTCCAATTTTTCGGCACATTTGACCGTGCAAAAACATCCTAAAATTGTTACGTTTCATTTTCCTGTATATTTCTTTACAAGAAAAGATATAATACTTTGTGGACATATAAATAATTTTTTTTATAGAAGAGGGTGCAAACGAGCAGCGGCTCACAGATGGTAAGTGACTACCGTCGCCCATGAACAACTGCAACACCAGGGGAATTGCAGATGCGTTGCCGGCCTTTTAAAAAGGAGTAGGCTCTATTCTTGAAGGTCCCTAAGTCGTATCGGTCCGGAAAAATCGCTGGTGGTAATCGATTCCACAAGAAAGTTGTGTGAGGAAGAAAGACATATATACATAATATACACATACATTAAATACTGTAAAAGCCCAAATGGTGTTCATAAGCCTTCCCCATACATTGCCTCAAAGGGGTGATTTGCAATAGTTGCCACGCTTGGCAGGTGAGGTGGTAACCGCAGTTTCTTTATAATCTTTAATTTGTTATCAGGAAGATGCAGCTGTCCATTTATTTCCTTATTCAGTTTCCCTCTGTCGCCTCTTACGAAACCCATGGGACTACATTAGCTAGTAGATATTATATAGGTATTTTTAACACCGCCACTAAACAGTAAATGCGAAATATATTGTGACCTCTCTCTCTCTCTCTCTCTCTCTCTCTCTATCTCTCTGTCCCTCTCTTTGAATAAAAAGAAAATGTGTAACAATAACAAATAAAGTTTAAAATAATTGTTATTATATGTTAATATAAATCGACATTTTAAGAAATATTTTACAAATTGCTTTATGTCAGCCGCTAGGACTAAGATAGAATGCCTCTTTTCCAGTAAAAAGGGTCTGCGGTTCTCTACACTGACCATACGAAACACAGCAGCATTCAGCTGCTATTTGACGCTGGTATTCTGTGAGAGCTTGGTCCTTCCCCGGTCGAGCCGACCCACTTGTGCTACAACTATACTGTTAATATAGCTGCAACATGGCTCTACCACGTGTATTTACGTGGTAGAGCCACGCTGTAACTATATTACGGTTGTAGCGTAAATGGGTCGGCTCGACCGATAACTGACCACTTTCCCACAGAATACCAGCTTAAAATAGCAGTTTAATCCTGCTGTGTTTTGTATGGTGAGTGTAGAGAACCGCAGACCCTTTTTACTGCAAACGAGGTATTCTATCGTAATCTTCAGGGGTGACAACGCATCTGTATTTTCTGCCGACTTCCAAAAAGGAGACGGTACTCAATTCGACGCGTATGTTTTATTTTATGTGTGCTACCTCATAACTTTGTACTGGATGAACTGATTTCGATGATTCTTTTTTTATTTGAAAGCTGGTACATCTTGTGTGGTCAATTTTATCAAGGTCAGATCAATAGTTTTTGAGTTGTTCTTAATAACTTATATTGAATTCGGCTGTACAAAATTTTTTATTTTAAATTATGATTCTTAATCGAAGACAAATGTAGATGTCTATGGACCACAGCATCCACTTACTATCAGGTGGAATGTGTGCTCGTTTGTCACCCTAAATTTAATAACAAAAACACTCAAAGACGGATTACCCTGTAGTCCATCCCTGGAGCTCCCCGCTCATTTTCGAGCGTTGTGCTTACGAACGATTATTTAGAAAATGCAGTAATGTTTGAACGCATCGTTCGATTTTGACTTGCTTGGTGGCATTTTGACGCAGTAAAAACAAAAACGTGTTTCTTATTTCTAGAGTTCATTAATCAATTACTTTGAAAGTTGTTTGGAAAAAACTTAAATACATTATATAAAAGCTTTTAGAAAAATTTACTTTGCAAATATCCGCGTTATAAAATAAAATGATGTGTCTTACCTAGTTTGAAGAGCACCTCCCGCCCTCCCTCAATTGCGTGCACTATCTCCGTCACCACTAATCCCAACACCGCTACTCCCAACACCACTACACTAGGCAAGACACATCATTTTATTTTATAACGCGGATATTTGCAAAGTAAATTTTTCTAAACGCTTTTATATAATGGATTTCCGCAAAGTAACGCCTGATTCTATTAATTATATTAAATACATTATTTTTGTTTTTATTTTTTTTAAATTGTTGAAACATCTCGACCAATTGACTTGAAAATCTAATCAGCTTGAATACTTTCGAACGCCGTGTCGCCCATCTCGATCGATGGATTCGTTCTAAACATATAGTACGACACAATTTTATTTAAATATCTACTTACATACACACATGACCGGATGTTCAGCTGGGAATAGTAACGGCTTCCTAGGACCTCTAAACGTGGAGATTTGTTGAAAACTAGCATTCTCAAAATCGGACCGAAATCTATAACTTGTTACTTTTACAAATTATTATTTCAAAGCGGGAAGTTAAAAATTAGACCGACAATAAATATAACTAAAATAAACAATAAAACTTAAATAAATAAATACACAAATAAATAAA
This sequence comes from Parnassius glacialis, assembly GCA_033319125.1. Lineage (NCBI taxonomy): Eukaryota > Metazoa > Arthropoda > Insecta > Lepidoptera > Papilionidae > Parnassius > Parnassius glacialis. Next base: position 37,809,721 of record JAVANC010000003.1, on the reverse strand, counting down.
AAGTATGACCACGTCTTTTCCTATCAAAAGTAGCTCAAGTGGCAGATAGATTGCTTCAAGGGAAGATTTTGCCATAGTTGCCGCGCTTGGCAGTTTTCTGCCGACTTCCAAAAAGGAGACGGTACTCAATTCGAATGTATTTTTCTTATGTGTGTTACCTCATAATTTTTTACTGGTTTGACCGATTTCGATGATTCTTTTTTTGTTTGAAAGCTGGTACTACTCGTATGGTCCCATATAAATCTTATCACGGTCAGACCAATAGTTTTTGAGTTATTCTTAATAATTTATATTGAAGTCTTTTAATTTTTAATTATTAGGTATAATTTAGAGTTGTTATCAGGAATATGCTGCTGCACATCTCCTGTTTCAGTTCACCTCTGTCGCCTCTTACGACACGCACGGTACGATATGGAGTAGTGAATATTCCTAAGCTGCCTCTATATGGGTTAAGACATAATCGAAGAATCAAAGCCCGAACTTCAAAAGATATTATATGGAAATCATTTTTTAGTTCAGAAGTCGATTCTTTTTTTATATGATACGTGGTTGCTGTGGCCCATAGACATCTACATCTATCTTCGATTACGAATCAAAATACAGATGCGTTGTCACCCTGAGGACTAAGATGGAATGCCTCGTATCCAGTAAAAAGGGTCTCCGGTTCTCTGCACTCACCATACGAAACACAGCAGCATTGAGCTGATATTTTACGCTGGTATTCAAATATTATAATTATTATATAGAATATTCTTAAGCTGCCACTACATGGGTTAAGACATAATCAAAGAATCAAAGCCCCAACTTCAGAAGCTATTATATGGAAATCATTTTTTAGTTCAGAAGTCGATTCATACTTTTTATAAAAAAAAATATTATTTTACCAAAAATAAAAAGATCATTTTCTGCCGGCTTCCAAAAAGGAGACGGTACTCTATCGACTGTATTTTTTTGTTTTTTTTTTGTGTGTTACCTCATAACTTTGTACTGGATGAACCGATTTCGATGATTCTTTTTTTATATGAAAGCTGATACTTCTCGCGGGGTCCCATATGAATTCGATCAAGGTCAGACCAATAGTTTTTGAGTTATTCTTAAATAAATTATATTGAAGTCGGCTGTACAAAATATTTAATTTTAAATTATATTTTAAAAAAGCGTGGGTGGCTTGATGTCACTAGTTGTAAATATATTTGTGGATATTTATAAATGAATAAACATAAAAATATCTGAAATAACACCACACGCTTTATACAATAAAATGATTTTTTTATGTTAATCTTTAATTTCTTATATTTACGCGAACACTACACATTGAATAAAACTACTTTTACGGATTTTATCGCGTTTAATTAAGTTATTTTATATATTCCCGACGTTTCGGTTGCTTTCCAGCAACCTTGGTCACGAGGGACTGAGGTGATTGACGTCCCGATGGCAAAGTTAACCCGGAGTACCTTCAGCTTTTTAATTATTAATTTTGGTCCGATCTACAAAGAATGAACTAACTGTGTCTTGAAGTCTTGCAGTGGTATGCTTGGGTTTAGTTCTAATTTTATGAATTACAGGATCCCAAGCAGATGGTAGTACCCAGCCTCCCTCTCTATTGAAATTAGGATGTTTTATAATTTCAATAGCCTCACGTATCATCCTTGGCAGGAATCGATGTTCTTTTGCGAGAACTTGTGGTTTATCAAATCTAATGTAATGGCGTGGGCCGTCTAGGATATGATCACAAACTGCAGACTTCCCGGAATATTGGTAATTCACGTCAGCTATGTGTGCTTTTACGCGGGTTTTTATTGATCGTTTTGTTTGCCCTATATATAAGAGACCACACTCACAATCAAGCTTGTACACTCCTGCATCTTGTAGAGGAATATTGCACTTGACGGATGGTAAGAACTGACTAATCTTCTTCGGCGGCTTGAAGAATGTTCTAATAGAAGCTCGCTTCAAGATGTAGCCAATCTTGTCTGTGACACCTCTGACATATGGTAGTACAGCAGGCACACGCTCGACTGTGGCCGGCTTCACTCGGTCACTGTGACGTAGGCACGGAACCCGAAGCTTGTTGTCGTGCAGAACCTGCTTGACGTGCTGAAGCTAGGCGGCCAGGTGTTTGCTGCCACAGATCCCTCGTGCTCACTGCAACAAAGATTTGCCCACAGTAGCTAACTGTGAAGGGTGATGGTGGGATTCACCGTTTAAATATCGGTTTGTATGGGTCTTTTTTCTATACACAGTGTGACCTACGGTGTTATTGGGATTTCGAATGACGTTTGATTATAATAATTGCATGGAAACCTTAGATAAACGTGAAACAACTAAATACCATTAATGCAAAAATAAACATATAGATAAATACCAAAAACTAACAACTAAATCAAATGTCTAACACCAATGCCAACGTAAGAACGGAACGCAATCATTGACAACAGACGCAAGTAATAAATAACGTGCGGTCTATAACCTATCAAAACAATCTCTGAAGGACGCGACAATAAAAGTTTTGGCCAAAGGTATGAATTTCGCAGTAACAGCGCAAAAAATTCCGTATGAAAACATTATCTGTAGTGTTGAGGACTGTCTGTATAAAAATAATATTGGTAATGAAGATTTAGAAGCTATACGTCAAAACATTTCGTCCTTGTTACGTCGAAGCTCAACGCCGAAATTAAATCTTCCCAAAGATGAATTTACTGCATTGAAAAACTTACGCAACAGACCAGATCATACGATTCTACGCGCAGATAAAGGTAATGCTACGGTTATAATGAATACGTCGGATTACAAGCTTCCAAGCAGTTTCTAAAATAAATTTTGTATATAGTTCGTAATCGTTTATATTGTAAAATTTATTTTAAAATAAAGTCCCGCTGGGTTTCTTGCTGGTTCTTCCCAGGACAGAGGGTTTTTTTCGAACCAGTGGTAAAGTAAAAAATGACTTTCAATAAGAATTACACATGTAATGTATATTGAATAAAAATTATTCTATTCTATTCTATTCTACAATTTTAAAATACAACAACTTTTATCGGATGAAAGTACGTACGTAAAGGTCAAAACAGACCCTACAACTAATATGCTTAAAACAACTAGCGATCTAATAAAGAAATACTCCAAGAAATTGAATCTAGACGTTAATTCGATAATACCTGCGTGTGCCAAACCACCGAAATTGTATGGGTTACAAAAATGCACAAACCGAACGTCCAATAGTGAGTCAGATTGATTCGCCAACTTACAGATTGGCTCAACACCTAGCAAAAGTACTATCACCACTCAGAGGACACACAAGAGCACACACTAAGGATTCATACCATTTTGTCAGTGAGATAAAAGACCTAAGCCTTACTGACAATTAAACTATGGTCAGTTTTGATGTTCAGTCTCTATTTACATGCCTACCTGTTGAAGACTGCATCTCAATTATAACTAGGACACTAGAGGAAAACAATATGCCAACAGAATATGCAGTATTACTCAGACATTGCCTTACATCTGGCTATCTATTAAGAAGGAACAGTTTTACAAGCAAGTAGATGGTGTTGCGATGGGCTCACTAGTATCTCCCATTGTCGCTGATATTTTCATGGAGGACTTTGGGGAGAAAGCCCTGCTTACTGCACCAGTAACTCCAAGTTTCTTCAAGCGGTACGTAGACGACACTTTCACAATTTGACCATCAGACAAAGTAACTGCATTTTTAGAACATCTCAATTCCATAAACTCTAAAATTCAATTTACTATGGAATTAGAGGCAAATAATTCTTTAGCTTTCCTAGATGTGTTAGTCATTCGAAATCCTAATAACACCGTAGGTCACACTGTGTATAGAAAAAAGACCCATACAAACCGATATTTAAACGGTGAATCCCACCATCACCCTTCACAGTTAGCTACTGTGGGCAAATCTTTGTTGCAGAGAGCACGAAGGATCTGTGACAGCAAACACCTGGCCGCCTAGCTTCAGCACGTCAAGCAGGTTCTGCACGAAAACAAGCTTCGGGTTCCGCGCCTACGTCACAGTGACCGAGTGAAGCCGGCCACAGTCGAGCGTGTGCCTGCTGTACTACCATATGTCAGAGGTGTCACAGACAAGATTGGCTACATCTTGAAGCGAGCTTCTATTAGAACATTCTTCATGCCGCCGAAGAAGATTAGTCAGTTCTTACCATCCGTCAAGTGCAATATTCCTCTACAAGATGCAGGAGTGTACAAGCTTGATTGTGAGTGAGGCTCTTATATATAGGGCAAACAAAACGATCAATAAAAATCCGCGTAAAAGCATACATAGCTGACGTGAAGCACCAACGTTCTGGGAAGTCTGCGGTTTGTGATCATATCCTAGATGGCCCACGCCATTACATTAGATTTGATAAACCACAAGTTCTCGCGAAAGAACATCGATTCCCGCCAAGGATGATACGTGAGGCTATTGAAATTATAAAACATCCTAATTTCAATAGAGAGGGAGGCTGGATACTACCACCTGCTTGGGATCCTGAAATTCATAAAATTAAAACTAAACCCAAGCATACCACTGCAAGACTTCAAGACACAGTTAGTTCATTCTGCGTAGATCGGACCAAAATTAATAGTTAAAAAGCTGAAGGTAGGTAGGAAGGTAGGTCCGGGTTAATTTTGACATCGGGACGTCAATCACCCCAGTCCCCCGTGACCACGGTTGCTGGAAAGCAGCAGAAACGTCGGGAATATATAAAATAACTTAATTAAACGCGATAAAATCCGTAAAAGTAGTTTTATTCAATTATTTTCTACTTTTTAATTAGGTTATCTACAAAAGCGTGTTTATTAGTTTTTTTTTAACTAGTATTTACTTTAAAATAGCATAGGGAGTAAACGAGCATGCGGTCCACCTGATGGTAAGTGACTACGCCGCTCATTTTTTTTATAAGTTCGGGTGACAAACGGCCACACAGTCCACCTGATGGTAAGTGGTTGCTGTGGCCCATAGAGCCATAGACATCTACGTTTATCCTCGTTTGTGAATCAAAATGCTGATGTGTTGTCACCCGTGAGGACTAAGATGAAATACCTCTTTTCCAGTAAAATGGGTCTCCGGTTTTCTACACTCACCATACGAAATACAGCAGTGTTTACCTGCTATTTTACGTTGGTATTCTGTGAGAGCGTGGTCCTTCTCCGGTCGAGCAGACTCATTCGAACTACAACTATACTACTTATATAGCTGCAGCATGGCTCTACCACGTGTTACTCATGAACAACTGCAAATTCAGGATAATTTCAATTACGTTGTCGACCTTTTAAAAAGGAGTAAGCTGATTTCTTGAAGGTTTCTAAGTCATATTGGTCTCTAAAATAAAATGAAAGAATAACACAGGGGGAACCAAATGGTTTTTGGCATTCTCTGCCAGTCTATCCCGGGTGTGGTGAAATATTATGAACTAATTTATAGGTAAAGCCTATGTTCAGCAATATACTTTTGATTGTCTATAATGCATGAGGAATAAATTAATAAAACATACTGTCATCTCTGAGGAATAAGATAGAATTTATCGTTGGCAATGAAACATGTCTTCAGTTCTCTACACTTCCATACGTAACACAACATTTTTATGCTCCTATTTGACGTTGTTATTCTGTCAGAGCCTCTCCGCCCTGATTCTTCTGCGGTGGAGCCAAACCTTTTGTGTTGCAGCTAAATAAAACTGCAGTATAGGTATCGTGCGATAACTCTTTTCAAAAAAGCATATATTTAATACAACGTTTATTAACTTATTAAAAGTACTGTAGTACACTTTCTAGTAAAAAAGGACAATCTGGTTTCCTAAATCTACACAGTTTTTAACAACAAGTTATCTCTAGTATAAATACGGGTTGGCCGAGGCGGCTCGACAGCTGTTTCAACATGAAGCCGCCATGTTCGTGTGTTATTCCTACATTTACATAATTCATGTGTACGCTGCGGTACACTTTTTTGTTTCACAAAAAAAAATTAAAATATTTTTTGCACTTTACACACTTACCTTCGAGTTGGTGATGTCAACTTCCCGCTATGAAAATTAATAATTTTCAAAAAACCGGGAAGTTATTGGTTTCACCCCAGTTTTCGTAAATCGAATTCTCATCATATCTTGCGTGCATGGGCGTGTGCGTATGCGTGTGTTTGTGTGTGTGTGTGTGTGTGTGTGTGTGTGTGTGTGTGTGTATGTGTGTGTGTGTGTTTGTGTGTGACTTTTGAACGGCTTAGCCAATCGAAACGTGATTCACGGCATTCGAAATAGTTCTAATGCAATTATATTTAGTGTGAATTTCAACCAATTCGGCTCGGTAGATTTTAATAAATTTTAAAAAATTTATTTAAAAAAAAATTTTTGAGATCATTTTAAAACTAATGTATCGATCGATTCCTAAATTTAATAAGCTCTTAACCTCTTAAAATAACATCAAATGCCGTAAACCGTATCAAAATCGAATCATTATTACGAGAGAAATCAATTTCTCTTGAATACCTCTTGAAAAGTTTATTAGTGGGAAGAATAAGTTGCAGGGATGGCCTGTAGGGTCAACCGTATTTTTTTTGTAATGCCTTTAAAAGTCCATTGCTGAACATAGGCCTACCCATAGATTGCCATCATTGCTACCGTAAGGTGGCTGTTTTTTAATAATTTTGAGTTAGTCAGGAAGATACTGATGCTACCATTAACGGTTAAGTTACGGTAGTAGTGCTCGCGTAAATCGAACTTGGTTAGTTCAAAACTGAAATTTCAAGGCAAAGGCTAATCCTTGTTTGGCCACTATCGCAATGTGATATATTACTTCATTTAATATTATGTACTATTACTATTAATACACCTCAACTATTTCAAAATTATGAAAACTATAGTGATGTATGTACTCGTATATCTTTGTTCTAAACTCAAACTCAAACTCAAACTTTTATTGCTAAACCATAATGTACACAAGATGTTATAAAATAATGTGAGACCAGTGTTATGGACCCTGTTGGGCACGCAATTTAGGGGCTAGGAGAGAGGAAGCTTACTTATAAGAATGTCATGGTGACTTATTGAGATAGACCTATTGGCTGGATATAAAACAAATAAAGTAGTAAAGTTATTTTTTGGAAAAAACTGTATTCGGATCATTGACTTGAACTAGCTGCATTGTTAAAACAGTAATTTAAAAACCCTGAAGACTGCGTAAAATAGTTTACTGAAAAGAAAAAAAAGATTAACCCAACAACACCCCATATTTAAAAATCCATCAATTCATTTATGCTATATAGCATGTTAAAGAAATATAAATACACACTTTTCACGAAAAACATAACCCTCCTCCTGGGCCAGGCGGGTAAAATGAACGTAAATGATAAATAACTTCATTGTGTAACTAAGTCTCCAAAGACTCGACAGTGTTATAAAAAGATTATGGATATCGCATTATCTGTCACAAAAACAAAGATAAACACTAAGCTCGAACATAATTAATGGGCTTGTGTTCAAAAACAATGATATTTTATTGGTCGGATTAAAATTTACGTGAGCAGATTTCCAACTTTGATACGCAACTCGCTTATTCGTTCACAAATTCTACGGGGATTATAGAGCGACGTGATTTATTGCTTAGATATATTTTAAAAATTGACTTAGTTTTAATAAATATTCGTTTTAAACGAAGAGAGAATAGCTCATAATATTATAATAAGGTATAAAATTAAAAAAAAGATAATGAACGGTGGTTTCAGGCAAGATGAAAACGTCAGGTTTCCTGATTAGTTTTCAGTATTCAGGAATCGCATGCATTTCACACAAAATATTATACACCGCGCACACGCTGGTAATTTTTCCATACAAAAACATGAAAAACGTAAATTCGGATGACTTCATGTGACTCTAACACAGTACCTAACAAACAATAACTAACCCGAATACAGTTCACGCGTACAATTTTTATGATTTGTCATATCTCAGAACTAAGATGGAAGAAGGAATTCCAGAAACACTCCAGCGTGAAGCTGCTATTATACGATCATATTATAATTTAAATGTTTTTGTATAATTTATTATTTATATTATTTATATATTACATACTAGCTGGTACGCAGCGAATAGCAGCCGCAGAAGAAATAATAAAGTAGAATGATGTACTATAAATTAACTGTATCATGCCTATGACCTTCAAGCGAGTGCAAACAATAAGTTGACAGTCTTAGGGTCAGCTCATATCGAGACGTGACGCAATTTTAAGCTCGTGATACCAAATATAACTTTATTTACTACACAAAACACATCACGACGCAGTGCAGCGGTACTTCGTCGGTAGGCGCGGTGTGCAAGAACGGTGTGCTCCGTGGTGCGAAACCATCGTCGCATCGCGTCTCGTCTGTGTGAACTGACCCTCAACGCACTTCTTTGTGCCCCGGGCTGGAGTTTGCGTATACGTCAGAAAGGATATCTGTTCTCGACGCCTCGGTGGTCTTGAAGGTACGGATCTGTCCATACTTTGGCTGCGCGTAGAGAGCGACCACCATCCCCGCGTCTACGGGTGACATAGATCGACTCATCGACTATGTCCGAAACAGATTTCTTCCTACAACAGATCCCAACCGCAGAGATCGTGATACTTGGCGATTTAACGCCCACCACGCCGAATGGATCTGTTCACGTTTAACCGATCACGCGGGGAGATCTCTTTATAACTTTGCCTTGGCATATGGTCTGACACAACTGGTTATTTCGCCTACGCGGATTCCAGATGTGGAGGATCATACACCTTCCCTGTTAGACCTTCTGCTGACCTGTCATCCGGACGGGTATCAGGTTTCCGTTGATGCCCCTCTCGGATCTTCGGTCCATTGTCTGATCCGGAGTGTGGTGCCAATCATGCTCCCCTCTCGGTTGCGTTCTGCAGGCTGCCGCCATGTTTGGTATTACAGGTCGGCGGATTGGGAAGAAATGCGGTCTTTCTTTGCATCCTACCCATGGGAGCGGGTTTGCCTTTTGCCGGATGATCCCAGCGCTGTTTCTGACTCTGTAATTGATGTGGTGCTACAGGGAATGGAACTATTTATTCCATCATCTGTGGTACCAATCGGAGGCAGATCTCAGCTTTGGTTTATTCGCTCCTGTAAGACTGCATTATGCAGTAAGCAGGAGTGTTATCGACCCTGAGCTGAGGCTTCGGCGGCTCGAGATGTAAACACCAGCATGCTTAAAAAGAAGTATAACTTCGCTTCCGAGTCCTTCAGAAGAGTAATTGCCAAAGCAAAGTATGAGCACATTGGCAGAATTGGCGAGATATTAGTTCGCCTTCCTTCTGGAACCCGTGCATTCTGGTCTTTCGCCAAGGCTGTTCAAGGGAATTTCTGCAAGCCATCACTACCATCTATGAGTCATCCTACCTGTGCAAGTAAGATGATTCACTGACCTACGCCGCAAAAGAGAAAGCCGACCTTTTCGGCTCCCTTTATGAATCCAACTCGACTCTCGATAACGGAGGGAACACACGGCCGACCATACCATAGTGTGAGTGATCTATGCCTGATGTGCGATTCACAAGTTGAGTGGGCCTGACGGAATCCCGTCAATTATGCTGAGGACGTGCGCTCAAAAGTTGGCACCGGTTCTAACGCGTCTCTTCCGATACTCCTACTCCCTAGGTGTTGTCCAGAATTCATGGAAGACAGATTTCATGGATCCAATTCCTAAAAATGGTAACCGCTCTGATCCGTCCAACTATAGACCTATCGCCATAGCCTCCTTGTTCGTGAAAATAATGGAGTCCATTATTAACTGGCAGCTTTTACGGTACCTTGAGGAGCACCAGCTGACTAGTGGCCACCAGTACGGTTTCCTTCTTCTTCTTGTTTACCTAACACATAAATGAGCGCAGGCGATCTAGTCCAAGGGGGAGACATTGGCCGTTAGTTTGGACATAGCGAAGGGCTTCAAACGGGTCTGCACAAGGCGTTTCTTTCGAAGCTTCCTTCTTATAGGCTTCCCGAGAAATTGTGCAATTGGATCAGCACTCTTCTGGCTGATCGGAGCATCAAGGTCGTAGTAGACGGTGCATGCTTCGATTACAAGCCTATTAACGCTGGTGTTCTACAAGGCTGCGTGCTGTCACCAACGCTGTTTCTTCTGCATATTAATGATCCGTTGCAACCCGGTAACATTCATTGCTATGCGAATGACAGCACTGATGATGCTCTTTACACCGGCCGTGCCAGTATTTCTTGGGCAAACGTCGCCGATTTCCCGAATAAACTTTGTCTGAAGTCGAGTCTTTGCTGAATAAGGTCTCGGATTGAGGGCGACTAAATCTAGTCCATTTTAATCCTCAGGAGGCACATGTTTGAGCGTTTACAGCCAAAAAGAACTCCTTTATAGTATCTCTTCAGTTTCAAGGCACTCCCCTTGTTGCCTCAGCCAGTATCGGAATCCTTGACGTCGACATATCGAGTGACGTACAGTTTCATGGTCACTTGGAAGAGAAGGCCAAATTGGCCTCTAAAAAGCTAGGTATGCTCAGCAGAGCAGGACAGTATTTCATGCCGGCTCACCACCTGCAACTTTTCAAGGTGCAGATTTGTCCTCACATGGAATACTGTTCCCATCTCTGAGCTGGGGCTCCTCAGTACCAGCTCCTTCCACTTGACCGCATCCAGCGTAGAGCGGCTTGAATGGTCGATGATATAGTCCTTTTGCTGCGAAGAGATATTGCACCTCTTTGCATATTTTATCGCATCTACCACTGGTAGTGCTCTGAGGAATTCTTCGGATTAATTCCAACCGCTTAATTTCACCATCGCACATCCCGACAAAACTCGCGATACAATCTATACGATCTGAATGATTGTAGGTCCATCACCGTGCAAGTGATTTAGAAGATGTTCTCTATCTCACATAACTTCGTTGTGGAATCGATTACAACCAGTGATTTTTCCGGACCAATACGACTTATGGACCTTTATAAAAAGAGCCTACTCCTTTTTAAAAGGCCGGCAACGCATCTGCAATTCCCCTGATGTTACAGTTGTTCATGGGCGGCGGTAGTCACATACCATCATGTGAGCCGCATGCTCGTTTGCTCCCTCTCCTGTAAAAAAAATCAAACGAACGGTATGGCAGCGCATAAAATACGAACAAGCATACATAATTTTGATATATCAGATATATTGTTATTGACCTTGCTCTAAGCCCTCTTATAAATGAAATATGCCAAAACGTAGCAAAACATTATATTTTAATATACAGAATTTTAAAAACGAAGTATGCGTTAAAACTGATTCAAAGTAAGGGCAGCGTTATTGCCAATTTTGCGCGAATCATATTACGATTGCCTATTACCCTCGCTCTTTTCTCGTGAAAACGCTTTACCCTTTAACATCAATGATTTTATGTTCACAAGAACCTTTCTAAACGCAATATGGTTTATTGATTTATTTATTTTTCATAAAACATAAGTGACAAATGAAGTTACGGTCCACCTGGAAGTGGCTACCGCAGTCCAGGGACACCTGTTACCAACCTTAAACAAAGCAGGCTACAAATGCGTCACCTCTGGAAACTTAGATGGAATTCCTCACAGTCTGCCATTACACTGGCGCCCTATACACTTCCAACTGCCTCATTTGTCCCGTATGGTGGTCCTAAATGTGACTGATGATCTTGAGGTCTCGGGTTCGAATTCCTGGTCGGCTCAGAATCAATTTTTGGATCTATCTGCCAAGGAATTCTCAGTAGCAGCCCTGAGCTATGGAAAGCACGTAAGCCGTTGGTCCTTTGCATGATCTTCACAGTCGTTTTAGATTACCGTCCCTTCGGAATATGAGATGGGGGAAATAGATAGTTCACTTGTGCTTGCGCACACACTCGGTGGATGGATTAAAACCTTAAAAAGCATGTCTTCATAATAATAATAATAACTTCCCACATTTGGACGTGCTACTAGGCAAAGTAGCGCTATCCCAGCCTGAAAAAGAAAGTTTAAGGACCGTATCGCCAAGGCAAGCGCCCTCATCGGCAGACGGACAAGCTTCAGGTCGGGCAATAATAGGCCGAGAATTATGCGCACCGTCACGATGGAGTTAGCTGGGACAAGTATCAGTTTGTCCCAGCCGGATATAACGCAAAAACTGACAGAACGCATAGACAACCTGAAGCAGAGAATCGCTGCTTAGCGGAAGCGGATTCAGCGATGTACCGAGAGGTCGACACGGTTCAACCAGAATCGTCTCTTCCAGAGTGATCAGAAGAGACTCTATAAATCATTGAAGCGGCCAATGGTACGTGGAAAAGGCCCAGTATCGTATCAGGCCGACACTGTCGCATTCTGGCGCGGTCTGTGGTCAGGGGCCATATAAACTACAGCGAGCACCCCTGGGACGGAAGTTGTGGCGAGTCAGAGCGTGAATATTACGCCCATAGACCCCGTAATAATAACGCCGGATTACGTAGTTGAAGCGGTCCGCAGGGCCCCAAACTGGAAAAGTCAGGGAATCGAAGGACTTCATCACTACTGGGTGAAGGAGTTTGTGGTGTCACAATACCGACACTCCTCTCCCCCCGCAGCCCCGCCACCACCGCATCATTTAACGGTGCGGCCCCGTCTGAGTCGCGGAGGATAGGGCGAGTGGCGCATCGCCATACCAGCACGCCTCCTCCTCCGCGACTCCACCTCGGCTGCAGCGGTAGAGGGAGTGGACACCCCTCTCACCGCAGCCCACCGACATACATCCGAAGTGGGCTTGTCAAACCCACTTGGAGTGCCCACCTCTGGCCGGCACTTCACCTCGGGCCTGCCAAAGGGTTCCTCTTTGTTCACCGTGGTTGACCAAGCCACGGCTACTAAGCCCCCCCGCCACGACAAGGCGGGAACCCGCTCGAAACTTACAGTATCTTGAAGTCTTGCAGTTGTATGCTTAGGTTGGAACCTAATTTTATTAACTATGGGATCCCAAGCAGATGGTAGCTGTCTTTTTTATTGAAATTAGGATTTTTTTTTTATTTCAATAGCCTCGCAAATCATCCTTGGAAGGAATCGGTTTTTGGGTGGGACCCGAAGCTTATTGTCGTGCAAAACTTGCTTGACGTGTTGGAGCTCGGCGACCAGGTGTTTACTGTCACATATCTCTCATAGCTAACTCTGAAGGATGGTGATGAGAATCACCATTTAAATATCTATCTGTATGGGTCTTTTTTCTGTGTGTGTGGCTCAAGGTGTTATCTATATTGTTATATATGTTATAGTGTAGAATTTATGGAGTTATAATGGTCTAAAAATGCAGTTACTATATCTAAAGGTAGAATTGTGAAAGTGTCGTCTACGTACCGCTTGTAGAATCTTGGATTTACGGTAGAAGTAAGCAGGGCTTTCTTCTCAAAGATTTTTATGAATATATCGGCGACAATGGGAGATACAGGTGAGCCCATCACCACTCCATCTACTTGTAGAGCTCTTCCTTCCACAATAGGAAGCCAGATGTAAGACAGTGTCTGAGAAATACAGCATATTCTACGGGCATGTTGTTTTCCTGTTTTGTTTAAGGCTGGACCTTATAGTAACAATCGAGATGCAGTCTCCAACAGGTAAGCATGTGAATAGAGACTGCACATCAAAACTGACCATAGTTTCATTGTCTACCAGATGTAGGTATTTAATCTCGCTGACAAAATGGTAGGAATCTTTTGTGTGTGCTCTTGTATGTCCCTTGAGCGGTGAGAGTATTTTCGCTAAGTGTTGAGCCAATCTGTAAGTTGGTGAATCGCTTTGGCTCACTATGGGATGTAGTGGAGCATTGGGTTTGTGTATATTTGGTAACACATACAACTTTGGTGATTTGGCAAATATAAGAAATCATTATCACTTATTTGGTTTCTAAAGACCAGGATTCCACAGACCCGAGCAAATACCGCCCCATAACGTGTCTACCTACCATATACAAGATACTAACATCGATTTTGAGCCCGAGAATCACTCGTCACCTAAATTTAAAGCAGGTGATGTCGCATGCTAAAAAATGGATGTCAGGGCCGTGGTCGTGAATCCAAGGAACCACTCCTCATGGACGCGGTCATTGGCAAAGTGGTTCAACGCAACCGTCGAAACCTCTCCACCGCCTGGATAGACTACAAAAAGGCATTCGACTCGGTGCCTCACACATGGCTGAAGAGGGTCCGCGAGCTGTACACTTCGAAACTTCCTCGGGCAGTGTATAAAGCAGTGAAGTACGACCCTTTGTCATCTAGGCGAGCGGATGACGGCTGCGGACTACCTATAATCTTCTTATCCATAAGGATAAGAAGGGGTATCTTCCAGGGCGATTGTTTGAGTCCAATCTGATTCTGCCTCTCTTTGAACCCTCTCAGTACCTTACTACTACTTACTGGAGGGTTCCGGGATATTAGCTTCGGAAATGATGTACAAAAGTGACCCATCTTTTCGCATCAGTCGCTCCCATCTTATAGAATTACTAAACATCACTTGTGATTTTAGCAATTCTATTAGAATGGAGCTAGGGACGGATAAGTGTGCGGTCCTCCATGTCGAAAGGGGAAGGGTTGCTAACTCTGAGGGCATAGACTTATCTATGCCAATCAACTTAAAGACCCTATCCGAGTCTGAAACATACCGATACCTGGGTATGTCACAGAACATAGGTATCGATGAGGCGGACATGAGGCAGTTAGTTTGGGATGTGTTTTATGCACTCGTGACAAAAGTTTAACAGTCTTTTATCGGGCGTTAATAAGACACACGCATAAAATGGTTAGATCATGCCTGTTCTCATGTATACATTTGGCATACTCAGGTGGACTCAGACGGAACTAAAAATTCTGAATAGAAAAGTCCGCACTATTATGACGTCCCACAGGATGCATCATCCACGATCGTCAGTAATGAGGCTGTACTTGCCGCGGAAACATGGGGGACGCGGTTTTTTAAGCGCTTTCATCATGTATAGTCGCGAAGTGTGTAGCCTCCGTAATCACTTCCTGACGAAATCGGATGAAAAAAAGACCCAACTGTACAGTGCATTTCTGACCGGGAGACCGTATAAAAAGGAAAAGAGCTCTACGAGAGGTTCTACAAGGCTCTTCATGAGCCTTTTCCAGTTGCCTTTCTCCACTGGCTACGTTTTGGTGACCTCTTCGGAGAATCCGAGGGTTTGGTCTGTGCAATACAGAATCAGATTATTACGACCAAGACTATCGGAGATACATCCTAAGGGATGGCATCGTCGACATCTCTCGAGCTTGTCGCCATCCCGGTGAGTCACTTAGACATGTCATCTCCGGTTGTTCGGCGCTTTCTAACTCTGAGTACTTGCATAGGCATAACCTAGTAGCCACGATTCTACATCATGAGCTTGCTCTGAAATACGGTCTCGTGGTTCGGAAACTGCCTTATTATAAGTACTTGCCGGAAGCCGTGCTCGAAAATGACCGCGCTAGACTCTACTGGTATCAGACCATCATCACAGATAGGACTATTCTTTCAAATAAGCCTGATATTGTGCTGATGGACCGGGCGCAGTCAAGGATATTTTTGGTAGACATTACCGTTCCTTATGACGAGAACCTCGTCAAAGCCGAAACAGATAATCAGACAAAATATCTGGACCTGGATCACGAGGTGACCGACATGTGGGATGGTCTGCCGGCCGAAATTATTCCTGTGGTCGTTTCTGCGAACGAACTAATCCTAGTCAGCCTCTCAGGTCATCTGAGCAGACTGGGACTTTCGCACGCATCAATGCCGGTTTCTTTCCCTTTCTTCCTAACTCTCGGCCGTTTGGTCTCCCCTGCCGAGGGCTCCCATCTGGTTGGATTTTTATTTATTTATTTACTTTTATGTCTTTATTTTATGTTATTGATATTTATGTATATTTATAATTTTCATTTACATTTATATCTATAAACAGGCCAACCAGATGCGAAAACTATATAGATACCCCACATAATAATAATGTCCTTCAGACTGAATTTCCGTCACGGCGGCTGATCGGAACGGAGACTAGTCCTCGGCGCAAGACAGGATTATAGTGCCCAAGTGTATGCGCAAGCACAGGTGCACTCTCTATTCTCTCACTCTCATAGTTCGATGGGACGGTAAAGCGACACGACCGGAGATAGATCAGGCGCAGGACCAACAGTTTTACGTACTTTCCGCGGCACGGGGGTGAGACACCGCCAACTTCCTGACTCCGGGCAACTACGGAGAACTTCTTGATGGAAAAGTTCAATAACTCATTTTGATTGCCTAACGATAATACAGACAGACACTTTAATTTTGTTTATATATATAGACTAGCAACACACCCCGGCTTCACCTGGATAGATTAACAGTTGCGTTATTTAGATTTAAAATAATCAAAAACAATTTATTTTATCAATTTTTCATTGTTTCAAAAACAAACTTCAAGTTTTTCTGATAAAATATAGTTTAGATACCTCCTGGTATTACTCCTATCTGTTTGTTAAGTTCCTTCATAATCAGTTCAGCCATTCTGAAAATTAGTCCAAACAGACAGACAGATAAAACTTTAAAAAGGATTATTTATGTCTTAATAGCATGCAAGTAGCCCTTTAAGCTTAATAGAAGCCAGACAGATTTAATGAAAACATGCGTGAGTGTCCTGGAACACTCGGTTGGAACGTAGTTCCTTTCGTAATATATTATTATTGATAAACGTATTATATTATTGAATTACTAGCGTCTATTAAAATGAAGCGTCATATCAAATAAAATAACATTTCTTACATGACAAGATAAGAAAATTGCGAGCGAGGTGGATATTATTCCATCACGCTTCCTTATAACCGCCAAGGCCATCTACATCACGTCAGAAGGGGTCGTGACGGAAAAATCTTACACTTTTTCTCGCCTAGCCCTCATCCGCCAAATTCGTACCGTCCGATAAGGGACTTCGTTCAAATATTAACAGGCACTACAATTTTATTTATATGTATTGATGATATACTCTATGAACTTCCTTCTTAGTAATTTGAGCAAAAACGTGAAGAAGCGACTCAAAGCTCAAAAGACGTAAAAGTTATTAGCTTGACGTTTGGCAAAATGTAAAATTAAGGTTACAAAGAACTTAAATGGAAGAGTAATTTGAACACTGATGAAAGTTTTGAAACTTAATAGTCTCAAGGCCCTAACTTTAATAAGTTCTTAGGCGACGGACGACTGTAGAAAATTCCACTCATTAGTCCAAAGCACTCTTGCCACTGAGCGGAAATTAAGACGTGGTCTCCCATGTTATAAACGTAACGTGACTGAAAATAAACAAATAAAAACGAATGCAAGCTTTCTTTTTTATTTCTCCTTTATTGCATTCCTTACAACAAAATAATACGATCGGCGGAATTAATGCCTTGAGGCATTCTCCACCAGTCACCCCATGAAATGGTGAGGATTTGACGTAAGTGTAGCAATATAGAATAAAACACAAAATAAAATGATGATTCATCATAATCATAATTATCATTACAGCCTTTCACAAGTACACTGCTGAACATAGGCCTTCCCCTAGAAATGCCACAAAGCACAGTCATGCGCCACCTGCGTTCATCGACTTCCTGCATGACTTAACTGGTCGTCACTCCATCTAGCTGAAGTGGCAACAGGCCGGCCATACAGCTCAAAGAATCGACAACTGATGGGAAAAAAAGGATCTCAAGTGGCAGTCTCATACCTTTAAGTGAAGTGGTTGTAGCACAAATGGGTCGGCTCGACCGGGGGAAGGACCTCTCACAGATTAACAGCGTAAAATAGCAGATTAACGCTGCTGTGTTTTGTATGGTGAGTGTAGACAACCGGAGACCCTTTTTACTGGAAACGAGGCATTCCATCTTAGTCCTCACGGGTGACAACGCATCTACATTTTGATTCGTAATCGAAGATAGATGTAGATGTCTATGGGCCACAGGAACCACTTACCATCAGGTGGACTGTGTGCTCGTTTGTCACCCTTATCATATAAAAAAAAAGTGTGGAACGGCCCCTTACTAGATTGAGTAACGACCTGGTAAAAAGATAATTAATTACACGAAATATACATCTTACTAATAAATCAAATATAACCTATTATTATTTCCTTTTCTTCTTTCTTAATCCATGAGAGATGTTGCAGCTATATTATGGTTGTAGCACGAATGGGTCGGTTCGGCCGGGAAGGACCACACTCTCAAAGTATACCATCGTGAAATAGCAACTTAATGCTGCTATGCTTCGTATGCTGAGTGTAGAAAACCGGAGATCCTAGTTACTGGATACGAGGCATTATCTTAGTCTTGAGAGATGACAACACATCTGCTTCTTAGGATTCCGTAGTTACACAACAAGGAACCCTAATAGTTTCAACATGTTCGTCCGTCCTTTCGTCCGTCCGTCATTCCGCCTGTCCGCGGTTTTGCTCAGAGACCTTAGGTGCTACAAATCTGTAATTTGGCTTTGGTAAAGTTTTCTAGGCGTGATTAATATCTATAACTATAGATATTAATCCCGCCTAGAAAACTGTGAAATGAAATCTTAAAAAACATTTTCGTTTTAGATACTTCCCATACAATGTAGAAACTATACAGTGTCAGCCTCTTCATGTGCCCTGGTTCATGAATACTAGTTTAAGAAGGAAATTAGCTACTACTGCTCATAGACTCAGATCTGGACATGTTCCATGTAAGAAATTTGCATTCCTGATGAGGATAAACAACTTCGCACAATTGTGAAGACTGTGGAGTTATAGAAGAACTACACCATTTATTGATGGAATGTGTTCGATAGTAGAAGTAATTTTTAATAAGGGTCTTGAATTTGAACAGAACTGACGTAGGCACATTTCATAATATTTTATCCCAACCAAATGGCAACGATGCGAAAAATTTTGTTCGAATCCATGGCCCACGTAGTATAATAAGTAATAACTAACGTCATGTGAGTAAGTGATGTATGTTAGGGTATGATGGGACTGACATACGCTAAGCGGTAAATGTCCTTTAAATGCTTGTAGAATAAAAATAAAAAATACAGATTATTAACGTTAAAAAAAAACATTTTTTACCGTTTACAATCTGCATTTAAACGGAAATAAAACTAAATGTATTTACAACATTGAATGTTAAAAATCTGAATACAATGTGTTTTTAAATGGGGAAGAACTGAGCCCTGTTGTATCCACTGTCTTTCTTGGCATTACGCTCGACGCAAAGATTCAGTGGGGTGTCCATATATCCTCTCTCTAGCTCTCACTAGTGTCAAGACAGCTAGATTAGTTTATCTCAGTTATTTCCATAGCATAATGTCTTATGAGATTTTGCTATGATGTAATGCGGCTGATTCAGAAACTATTTTTGTTTTACAGAAGCCATTAGAGCTATTTACAACCTAAAACCGATGGAGTCTCTTAGAGATAAATTCGAAGAAATAAATATATTAACTTTTGCTTCTCAGTATATTTACGATAAAACTATTTAACAAAAAAATTATACCGCCGAAAAAACTGGAAAGCAAAAAATAATAAACCTTTTTTATTTAACCTTAATAAATAAGTTCTTAAACTAATTTAAGTATACATAAGTATATATTTTTGTAATTATTTGGAGTTTTTAATTAACCTTAATAACTTATTAAACGAATGTAAGTATACCTAAGTAATTTTGAGTCGGCGCCAAACGTATAGCGTGATGCTCGGCGCGACACGCCCGGAAAACGCCGAGCGTTCACGAAGTTAATGTCAGCGAGACAGCAACCCGAACGGGCACACACATAAGGGCACACGTCGTTGTGAGTGGTCGTCCGGAGAGCGCATTTTTTGGAATATTAATGTTTATCGCTGATGATTTCACGTTGCATTGTTAATTTGATTTTGTTTTGGTTATTTCTTTAAATTTAAGGTAATTTAGTGTTTTTGTTCATTGATTGTTTGGCGCCGACTCAAAATTACTTAGGTTATACTTATATTAGTTTTAGAAGTTAGTTATTAAGGTTAATTAAAAACTCAAAATAATTACAAAAATATATACTTATGTATACTTAAATTAGTTTAAGAGCTTATTTATTAAGGTTAAATAAAAAAGGTTTATTAGTTTTTGCTTTGCAGTTTTTTCGGCGGTTTAATTTTTTTGTTAAAAAGTTTTTATTTTATAATTTTTCGTGGCTATAATCTACTAATTACTACATGCTCAATTTTTGATTACTTTCAAATTAGCTACCTACCTTACTTTAACTATTAACTGTTATATAATTCTACTTTAACTATTATTTGTTGTATAATATAAATACTTTAAAAAAAACAGGCTTTATATACCACTATGGGTAGGCCTACAATAAATGCTGCTCGAATGAGAAAAAGATATTTAGAAGAATCTAATAATGAGAAAAATAAAAGGTTGGAAGCAAATAGAAAGAGAATTAGATTAACACGTTCACAGGAGAGTTTAGATGAGCGCGAGGAAAGACTGTTGAAGATGAGAAGCTACATTAACGATAGGTTATCGCAAGAATGTGAAGAGCAACGTGCTCATCGTTTAGGTCTGATAAGAGAGCGACTTTCAAATAAAACTGAAGACGAACATTTGCTACGTTTGGATGCTGCTCGTAACTGTTCTGCAATGGTGATACTTCATGAAACTCCCGAGGAGAGAACTAATCGTTTGAGCGCCATGCGACAAGCGGCTTGGGAGCGAAGAAACCAGTGTAATGCAGAAAATTTTAAGGAAGCGATTAATGTTTATGCTGACTTGCCGTGTTCAATATGCAACAAAAGTTTGTATCCTCAGCAACGTACGATATTGCAAACTACAAATATAGGCTCTATTTTGCCTAATGAGTTGGTAGCTTTAGGTAATATTATTACTTGTTCACGATGCTCAAATAATATTAAAAAACATAATACTCCACCGCAGGCCTATTGGAACAAAATTTCGGTAGCTGCAATACCTCCAGAAATCGATGACTTATCGGAAATCGAGGAACGTTTTATTAGTTAGTTAGTTAGTTAGTTAAGTAGTACCATTTCTTAAAGTAATAAAAGTTCAAAATCATTTGAGCCAAGACTGGTGCAAATGGGCAGGCAATTATTTTTGCTTAGGATGTGGTCGAGCTGGCGGAGCAACTTCCACTTGAACCTAATCAAACTGGATTAGTGTTCGTAGTAGAAAGTCGTGAAAATTTAGAACATTCTAGGGAGTTTCAAATAGATGTAGGCAAACTTCAATTAGCATTGCAGTGGCTCCTAATGAATAATGCACTCTATAAAAATGTTCGTGTATATTTTCCTACTGTGATCGATATTTCTACGATAACACAAATTGCTGATGAACCTGCACATGGTCATGATAGTGAAGAACCAATTACTGAACGGTCAAACATACCTAAAAATAACTATACTGCCTTGAGTAACAATGTATATATATTACATAGTTCTTTTATTTATTTATTTATTTATTTAAAACTTCATATACACGTGTGGTATGTAGGCGGACTTAATGCCTAAGGCATTCTCTACCAGTCTACCTTGGGATGATGCAGAGATAGAATGAAGTAGGTGTTATAAAAAGTTAATATGCTAATACTAAACTAAAATAACAAAAAAAAATTTTAGCACATGGAAATAAAATACATAAGATATAAATGGTAATAAAAATATATACAATATATATATACAATATATATATACACATAATCAAATAAAATATATAATATACATAATAACAATATATTTACACACATACATACCATATATATATATATATATACATACATACACATATACACATACATATATACATAAAATATGTATAAACTGTTACTATGATGATTCTGCCAATTTATTAATTAAGTATTCCCGAACCTTCATCTTGAACGCGTAACGATTGCTAGCCGTCCTGATTTCGAGAGGTAGTGCGTTCCAAAGGAGAATAGCTTGAATGTGGAAAGAAGATCTTTTCATTGGGACAATGAACCATTTAGTCCAGAGTCACGTGGTCGGCAATGCACAGGGATCGCAACTGTTGCTAGTGTGGCATTTTTTCTGATCAGTCCTAATAATTGGTGCAAAAGCGACATAGATTACATGTTATTGGTAGGAGATAAATATTATCGAGACTGTATTGCGGCTCGGGCTAACCCCAATCCCGAAGAAGCACATATCGAACATTTGGCTGCAACTGAGCTTTTACCTAATATCACATACAACAATCCAAAAGTTGATATCAATGTTCGTCATGAATCAGCCTTTAATGGTCACGTAGATAACGACAATAGTGAAGAAGGATTTCCCAACTTGTTAAACGCTCTAATAAATGTATTTTGGGATCACAGTTATGCCATACTTACGCTGAATAATACAAACAATTTACGCGTAGGCGAATTGACAACCAGTCAACTGGAACTGCTCTGTCAGAGGCGAATGGTGGATTTAAATGAAGAGTTTAAGGATGGTGTTGTGGTTCAAATATTCCCGACCGTCAAACAAGTTGACGAATACAATAATGAGATGAAAGCTATAAATTCAAAACAAAATCGCGTCTATACAATCCGTTCTATAGATGAGTCTCGGGAAGTTGCTACCTATGGAAATAAACCTCCAGATAATGTTGTTCCAAAAGATGTGAACAATTGTGGTGGATTTTTATCTGAGGTAAAATTAGCTGTCGAATCTCGTGTGATGTTGAGACGTAACATTGATATGTTACGTCTCAACATCACGTGTACTGATGTATCTGATGGAAGGAACAAACACAAGTCAGTGATACCAGTTTCTCGACTCCACAGAGTCAGTAATTCATTTTTGGGGTAATGTTTACGCTATTACAACAAGGTCCTAGAAAGTGTACAGGCTCTCTCTCTCTCTCTTATCAAGTTTAAGTATTTTGTTAAACTGAAAGTTTATAAAAAGGATTATTACAATATAAATTTATACGTGGCTGATTATAACCTCTGGGAATGAAGTGGTCGTTTCCAAGCAGTTTCTGAAATAAATTTTGTAAATAGTTTGTACAACCCTTAATGTAAAATTAACTTTAAAAAAATAAAGGCCCGCTGGGTTTGTGGCTGGTTCTTCCCAGAACAGAGGGTTTTTTTTCGAACCAGTGGTATAGTAAAAACTAACTTTCATTAAGAATCACACATATTATCTATATTGAATAAAAAGTTATTCTTTTCTATTAATCAAATTCGAAAAGTTTATTTTTTATTTTTTACGAATACCAATCCCTATAAGGCTGTATAAATTATAAGTCCTATAGTTACGATCTTCCTATTTGGGCCCATTTTTAGACGTTATAGCGATTAAACCTCGAACTCACTCATTATGTTTATTAGCAAGGAAACACGTGCGTAGCCCAACACACACTTGACCAGTTTTTGGTTCTTAATCGAGGATAGATATAGATGTATATGGGTCACACGCATTCAATTACCATCAGGTGGGTAGTGTGATCCGTTGGCAAACTTATTCTTTAAAAAAAACGTCTTTCGTAAACGATATTGTTATATGAGATCTATCCGAAGCACTTAGATTTCTCTGGTGTTTCCCGTAGACCCATCTTACGACACATACGGGTCGAAATGTGGTGATAAATTCTCTAATGCTGCAATCACATAGTGTATAGGCAAATCGTTTCAAGACGAGATAGAGCCACATGACATTAAGTTAATGAGGCATTCAATTTCAGTCCTTAAAAAGCGACAGTAGCCTAATGATACGGATTGGAATGCAAACTCAAAAAGCCGCGGATTTTAATCCGCCATTCGACTACTGTGGCAAACCACTCTTAACACAAACATTTTCAGCTTTTTTTAGAGTTTTATGGGGGTAGATATAGATTTTTATGGATAACAGCCCTTACTTAAGTCGGTGTTACCATATTTATAGGTAGCAGCGTCGACAAGTTTGGGCTCCACGGACTTTCATGTAAGAAAAGTGCGGTTAGGTTTTCACGGCGCGGTTCTTTGAACGTTGTCATCCGAAGGGCTCTTGTCTCTATAAATGTTCCCTCGGTTTTAGAGCCTTGTGGAATATTTAGAGACGATGCCAGGAGACCCGAAGGTAAGACATTAGTTCCTTGGGAGAGACGTAAAGCCCTAGTGTGGGATGCTACTTGCGAAGACACTCTGGCGGCCTCTCATCTCAGGGGTACCTCGTTTAGAGCCGACGCGGCATCAGCGGCAGCTGTACTGAGTAAGTGGCGCAAATGTGAGTCTCTGAGAGATGACTACATATTTGTGCAATTTGCTGTAGAGACTATCAATCCGTGGGCTCCACGTGTGATAGAGTTCCTACAGGAACTCCATTTGCGGCTGGTCGTTGCTGCTGGTGATAAGAGGGCTGGTTCTTTTCTCGCTCAAAGGCTAAGTATAGCCATTCAGCAGGGAAACGCAGCCAGCGTTTTTGGCACAATACCTCGGGGAGTAGGACCGTATGATAATTAAGTTACTAAATTTAGTTTTTTTTATTATAGTTTTTAAGTTTTATTTGACCCTTTTGAGTGGACCAAGCAATATAACTACCATAATGTAACAATCACAATGTCGTCTTAAAATGAACGTTAAAATGTTTATAACCATTTTTTTACTCTAAGCGGATATTTTTTTAATTCTAATTAAAACAGTTGTTTAGTAGTGGCCAACTAATGAAATAAAGTCTATTTAATCAAAATAAGCAATAAAATCGATTCTATTAAGATCTAATTATAGACAGGATGTCCCAAACAAAAAAATATCAGTCAAATTGAACTCCGCCTTTTTAAACTCGGCTAGCAAAATCTCAATGAAAACATCGCAAACCGCACAAAAAACTGAGAGATTGTCTGCCTTTATTACAGTCGTTACGCTTAATAAGGGTCTAGTTAATTACCAGAGCTATTATCGTACTTCTTGTTAACTGTTTCTTATGCCGATATCACAGTTAAGTTTATGATGACCTCGAAATGATTTTATATTTTAGTGATAATATACAACGGAGTATTTATGATCTCCCGTGACCAGGGGTGCTGTAAATTACTCAAAACGGGATCAAGAATATAAAATAAGTTAATAAACGCGATACAATCCGTAAAAACTAGCGCGGCGGACATATTGCTATATAACACTCTCAAAAATTAGAGTAGCCTTGTGCTCAGCATTGATACGTAGAAAAGCTGTATCTTTACTTTACTTTTGTCCATTAATATTTAAAAAATTGAGATTCTGACAATAAAGAGGGATTATGTAAAATACTTTTATTACTTTTTCAAGTGTTTTGAGCAGCTGTTCAACTATTGACAAAATTTATGATTCAACCGTATTGTGAGAGATAATATCGCCATATAAAAGTATATCAGTCCTTGTTAGAGGCAATATTTTATTGCTACATGCGTATAAGTAATAACTTAAGTATCGTAATAATATATTGTTGGGAATGAGGATTAAAAAAATAAAAGGAAATACGAACAAATGAAGGTAGAATGGTAATCTTCCACTTGTTTAAGCAGTATAAAGTATCGCAAAGGCGACTTAGAGGCATCAGTCTGTAATTCTAAGAGCCCCACTGTCGTTACTATGCCCGTTGGGTGTTAGGCAAGGAAGGTCGTGTTGCTGAGAGGCAGTCTGTGTTACATTAAGATGGGTGGTGATGCTGTTGGTTTGCATACTTTGGTGTTATCGTGTAATTCGGATCCTGATAGGTAATCAGGGTTTGTAACAAAACAATGTTCTTTTATTTAAATACTTTTGGAATAATTTCTAACATCGGAAGTGGAATAGTTTCTTACAATATAATATTGAAAATAGCCCCCGAGAATAACGTGATCGCTACTATACTGCTCTTAATTTTTTCATAATTAAATATTATATTATATTTTTACATAGTAGAGCCATGCTGCAGTTATATTAGTAGTATAACTGTAGCACGAATGGGTCGGCTCGAGCGGGGAAGGACCACGCTCTCACAGAACACCAGCGTAAAATAGCAGCTTAACACTGCTGTGTTTCTTATGGTGAGTATAGAGAACCGGAGAACCTTTTACTGGAAACGATGCATTCCATATTAGTCCTCACGGATGGCAACGCATCCGCATTTTGATACGTAATCGAGGATAGATGTAGCTGTTTATGGACCACAGCAACCACTTACCATCATGTAGACTATGTGCTCGTTTGTCATACTTTTCTACAAAAAATGTACATCAATATACCTAGTCAGGTCATAAATTCTGCCACATGTTTAATATAAAATAATTGAAACAAGTTTATTCATTATGTATCCATTTATATACCAAAATGAACTTAACAAAACATAGATTCTTATGACACTAAAGTTTATACAAAGTGACCTCCGTGATTTTGAATACAGGCCTTCAATCTGTAAGGCCAGTCGTCCATAGCTGGGGGGTCAAGTCTCTATGGAGCCGATGCAAACGTCGGGCACAATAAGCGAAACAGAGACAGCGCTATACGCAAGACAGAGAAATCACATTGAACCATGTTACGCATTGTATTTCAATTACAGTTTAGGAACATTTATTTTTGCATTTTAATATCTTTGTCGCCTGTCCATTAAAAATTATTTTTACTTATCTTATAAATTATAAACTATATATTTTGTAATATACATAACAAATAAAAGTTGTTTAATCCATGAAAGTATAAATTAATTTTTATGTCCGATTGAAATGATTACTCTGTGTAACAAGCTCTGTAGCCGAAAATATAAATGTATCTATGGCTGTTGTGAAATAAAAACGTAAACTAGATTATTATTTATTACATATTCATAAAATTAAGAAAAGAACAAGTTTCAAAGTTCATTTTACATCAATTAGATATTATTTTAAACGGAAATGTTTCAAATCATTTTCAAATTAAATGGAGTTAGTTTAGTTTAACTTTTCTATTCCAAATTCAAAACTGATGTCGATTTAGTATATTTCGTAGAAAAATAACTTAAGTGTGGTGTTACTAGCCAGTGAATATTTAATTTATGGTGATTTATTAGAGTTGTTTTACTTAATGATGATGTTTAACGAATAATAATGGATTACTGAAAATGGTGTGTTCTAAGATGCGTCTATAAACATCCAAAATTGAGTGCCCAAGTTTATTTCTGTGTCTATAATATTACTAGTCAATAATATATTTAAATCTCTATGAAAATAATTGTTTTATTTCTGAAAAACTATTAACCGTGTTCCATTCCAATTTTTTACTTATGTATCAATGCATAGCTAATTGTTAACTTTAATCTTCCTCTTAAGGTTTGTGTTATTAAATATTTAATATTTCCAATATGTTATTCATTTATTACTATTTCCATTCCAATTTTTTACTGATGTAGAATGTAATTTCTACATTCGTAGAAAATTGGAATGGAAATAGTAATACATTATGATTAAAAATAGAATAATGAATGTGGGGGTGGGCAATGCGCATTATACATATACACACGCACACATTCACAGCTGTTAGTTCATGGATCAAAAACTGACGCGCTAGTGTCGCAAGCTGTTGGCATTTTTATTGTATGAAGTCTTCGTTCTTCCCGTCAGGGTACATGTATTCTGTGGTCTATAGCAGCACGAACAAGGTCCATGTCAATATCGGCGGCTGCCTTAATCAAGGATGTCCTGAGTGACTCCAAATTGGGATGACGCTTTGAGCACGCCTTTTCCTCCAAGTGTTGCCATATCTTGTAATCTAACGGATTCAAATCTGGACTGGAGGAGGGCCAGTCTTCGTGCCGGATGAAGTCGATTTCACGCGCCGCCAGCCAGTCTTGTGTGCCCTTCGCTCTATGAGCTGGCGCCGAATCTTGTTGGAATACCCAGTGCCTGTTATTGAACATGGTATGAGAAACAGGTTCCACAAGGTTCGTCAGGACTGTATTTTGATACACAACTGCATTCGTTTTTACACCTATCTCACAAAAATGTACCTCTGTTAAGCCCCTATAAGAAACTCCCAACCATACCATGAGCGAGGATGGAAAATGACCTCGTTGGACACGCGGAATACGGTTTCTCGCTTCTTCACTACTGTGAAGCCTTACCTACCTTATCATTTTGTTTGTTGTAGCTATCTTCTACGGTAAAAAATTTTTCATCCGAAAAAAGAATTTCCCGATATTTTTTTCCCGCGTACCGCTTCAACAAAGCGCGGCATCTCTTTAGTCTCAGGTCCATTAGACGAGCATTCAAACGATGTCCTGTTTTTCTTCGATATACCCGAAGCCTTAAGTCTTCATTTAACACCCTTTTCACCGTGGTTCTGCTTAACCCCATCTGAAGGGCCAACAGTTTCTGCTTACGTTTGGGATTTCTTTGAATTCGCGCCTTCACAGCTTTATCACTGCTGGAGTCCTAACAGACCGAGGGCGACTACTTCTTGACCTGTCATCTACACTAGAGTCTTCATTGTATCGTTTGATGGTACGATAAACGAATCTTTTGGTTATATTCAAATTTTTCAGTATGTCAATAATTTGAATTGGCTCGTAACCGCACCGGTGCAACGCAATAGCTGCAACACGGTCTTCTTTAAGCGTCTACTCCATATTTAAAAATGAGTAAAATTCTAAAAAGTATAGTTTTATTTTCATGAACAATTCGAAATTCGGATTCAATAAACTTTTTTGTGGCCAGCATTCTAAAAGAAAAGTTTTTACTGAGTGACAATACTTATGACCTGACTGTGTATTTTATCGTGAATAAAATTTTTAAGAAAAGAATTTGCTGGGTTTCTTGCTGGTTTTTCCTAGGACTGAGGAGTTTTCAACCCAATGTACTTATAATTTATATTGAATAAAATTATTCTATTCAATTCCGTTCTATATTTATTGGATATCTTTGCTATCTATTATTGAGAGTGCCTGCTGATTAGAGTATAATTAAAGTAACAAACTAACTTGTAGTCTAGCTGATGGTAAGTGGCAACAAGAAGCCAACTTCAAACAAGGAAGGCAACAGGGGCGTCGTCACATCTAAGGAATAAGAAGGAATTCGTTGCAGTTTATAAATTAAAGTGACTCTCTTCAGAACGAAACTCAGCAATGCTTTTTGCGGTATAAATATGTAAAAGGGTAATTAATACCTACTAACTACCCAGATGGACTTCTAACAGCTATCCGCTTACCATCAGGTGGAATGAGAAGCGTCAGTAGTCTAATGGCAGGGCGCGGACCGCGAACTCGAAAGGTCGTGGGTTCGAATCCGCCATTCGAGTACTGTCGTGAACCACTTCTAACACAAAAAATGTGTGATCGTTCGTCACCCTTACTCTATATAAATAAGGTATAATGAACGATTGAATGAATATCTAATAAAAATGCATAATTTGTTTGCAAATATGTCGACATTTTGATGTCTTATTCCGTGTCCTGTGTTGGTACCCAACGACATGAAGCCGAGGTAATACATGCTAACGTAGTTAGCACGTTTCGAGAGCGGCGTGTATAAATGATTGACCACGCAAAGGGCTGAGGAAAATAGAAGTATTTGAGGCAAATGGCGCGGCGCTCTCTCTGCGCCGCGCTTCGACACTTGTACACTTGTAGTGCCATTACAATGGAATAGCACACAAGTGCCAAGGCAAGGCGAGGGTGTTAAGATCTCTCACCGCATGCCCAGCTGCTCTTAAAAAGGGGAATAATTATGTATATCTAAACATACAAATAAAATTTAAGTCTCTGTCTGTAATATTGAAATAACTAGCTTCTATTAGCTGTTACTAACCTAGCTCAGGGAATTATTTGCATGCCATTAGACACCAATTTTCACTTTAAAAAATGTGTATGCATGTATGTCTGTCCGGGATATTCTTCGGAATGGGTAAACCTATTGTGATAAAATTTTACAAACAGATATAGAGCAACGCCATTAGGGGTCTAGGCTATATTATATCCGGAAAACTTGATTTTTTTAAATACAAAAACTCTTAAAATAAATGGTCTTTCGTTATCTTTTAAATATAGCCACATATTCTACCAAAACGAAACCGGGGCGGATCTCTGTTTATTAAATATAAAACCCTAACCTATTTGACTTAAATTTAAAACACTGAACAACACTTATATTCAATCAAAATTGTGAACTCAAAGATAAAAGAAGCTTTTGGAATGTTGTGGAACTGTAACGCGATTACAAGTTGAAAAGACTTCACATGTTGAAATGAACGAGCGTAATTAACAGGATAGGGTTGACCTTACGTCACACCGTCATGTAAGAAAAAATTATAAAGGTCAACCCACGGTCTTGATGGCAGAGTTATTCTGCATCGCGGCTCTTGGGCTCAATCTCAGACGAAGACGTGTTGATTTTTTTTAATTTTTGTGAAAAATTAATTCAAATCAACCTGATGATAAGTAGGTATTGACACCGGCAACTAACTTCAAACAAAGAAAGCTACAAATGTGATGTCACGTCTGAAGACCAAAATTAATGTCTCACAGCCCGTAATTTCGCTTGGTTTCTATATTCTTCAAACCGGAATATAACAGAGTACGCGTTACAGCTTGTGGATAGAAATAGATGAATGGATGTTTACTATCCAGGCGGCAGAAAAAGGATTCTAGCACCTACGAAAGCAAAATATTTGACAATATCAGAAGGACTTTTGTCTAGATAAACGTTTCCCCGGTTTAAGAGCATTTTGGAATTAGAGACGATGGCAGTAGTCCTGACGATATGGAGGCAAAGCCGCAAGGGCGAGATGATACGTGTAAAATACACTTTGGCGGCCTCTCATCTGAAGGTTGGTTTAGGACTAAAGTGTTATCAGTGGTGACTAGACTTGGTAATTATGATTTTGTCTTATACATGTTACAATTAAAAGCCGAAGCCAGCAGTCGTTGGTTAAACTTAGGTTTACTGTTCAATTTGTAAAAATACGGAAAAACGTATCAAGTAATATCAGCAACAGTAGTTTAAGGTGCAGTTAAGTTGGCTCTTGGGCCACCTTAAAACCGCAGACATTTATCTAATTTATAAATTATGTATGATACATCAACCGCAATTACTACACCTTGTATGAGCCGGATACAGCTAGGTGTACCTAGGTACACTTCGGCTTTTAACCGTAACATATATAACTTTCTGAGAGTTGACTACAAATTTATGTCATTTCCTGTATAGAATATAGTTCCAAAGAAATTGTATCCGGAACTAGCTGTCGCCGCTGATAACAAGAGGGATGGTTCTATTCTTACCCAAAAGTTAAGTACTTATAGTTATTCAGCGTAGAAACACAAACAGCGTTCTTGACACTACACCTCGGGATTCAGGTTGTGTGATTATTGTAGATTATTTTTTGTATTTATTTAATATTGAATATTTATATGTTTTGCAAATAATTTAAAATTAAAAATTTTGTACCGCCGACTTCAATATAAGTTATTAAGAATAACTCAAAACTATTAGTCTGACCTTGATCAAATTCATATGGGACTACACAAGAAGTACCAGCTTTCAAATAATAAAATAATCAGCGAAATCGATTCACCCAGTAAAGAGTTATGAGGTAACACACATAAAAAACATACAGTCGAATTGAGTACCGTCTCCTTTTTGGAAGTCGGCAGAAAAAAATATTATGCAACTAAAACAGGAATAAGTATTTTCCTCAAAGTACACTACGGTGTAATGGTAGGACAACTTAATGACACATTCACGTTTCCAGCTAGCCATGCAAAATCAAAAGCAATGCTGGCAGCTCGCGTTTGTTTTAAAATAAATCAAGAATGAAG